>APFE030156380.1:70164-95553 GCA_000404065.3 Pinus taeda
AAAGGGTAAGCTGGGGGGTGTGTGGAGTATCAAAGAAGGTATGTTTCGATGGTTATTTCAGCATCTTTTCATTAGAACTTATAAACCTTTTGCATTAGAAACTTAGACAATAATAAGGATTTATAACGAAACACGTGAGATTAATGGAGAACGTTGATAATTGTCATTCCTATGTGCAGGAGGGAGGAAAAACGGAAAGTGGCCATCCCAAAGGAAAAGACAAAGATGAACCAACTGTTGTCCCTTTGATGGGAGACCGCGTGTAAACCAGATCAAAATGGACCAACACAGGAAAGGAAGCGGAGATAGCAGCTCGTAGCAGAAAAGGAAAGAAGTGACTCAGGATTAACGATTCTGCGAATCCCTCAGGATCTTAGATCCTGAGGGATCACTATTTTATCTATTTCTACATCTAGATATCTCTGTCATCATCCTTATATAAAGGATAGCGTTGTTGGCTAGAGGGAGGACTTTTTATGTAATTTCTTTTAAGAAAGATCAATATTATGATCTTTATGTTCTGTTGAAGACTTGAGTTACTGTAATTCTACTTCATGCATTAATACAGACTTGGTTACTCTTTTATCTTTGAGCTTGGATCAATCTTAAGTGGTGTACCCCTAGAGGCTAAGGGCCCGGCCCTGGAGGACACTTGCTCTTGTACCATTACACGTGGTTTCTGTGCGATTTGTTTATAGACGTGATCTGGTAATCTGTTGTGTTTTAAGAACGTCTATATTACATGCTCTGTTATGTTTAACTCATTTAATGTTCCTGCAAACAAAATTCTTATATTGACGCTGTATCATGTTACCAATCCTTTAAGTGTTGATTAATCTCCACAGGGTACTATCATTCCATTACAGAGTTTTATGTGATTGTACATTTATCTTGAAAAGTCTGATTTCACATGATTATTGAATCCTTGAATGTTACTGTTTTCATCTTGAGATGCAATCATATGATTTTATTTAGAGCGATAACATAATCAAATTAAGCATGTTGTGTTTATATGTTTTTTAGTATTATTTCATCTTGGATCCATAGGTAGTGTTGTTCAATAGTATGTGTACATCTTTAAGAGTGAAGGATTGATGTTTGGATTGGTGTGATTAAATAGAGTTACAGCTTGACACACTTGGTTACTTCTTAGTTCAGTTGCTGTTCCATTTCAATTGTTGTTAAATTTCAGTTGCTGTTCCATTTCGAGATTGCTGAATTGTGGTTTTATTTACTTGCCATTTCTTATTTGTTAAGGACGTTCTCAGGCTGTAGTAAGTGTCAACCTCTGCTACCTGGCTCCCAGACCTCTGATCTGCTCCCATCGGTTATGAAAGGGTGGGTTATTAGTACCGAACCCTTGGCTGATGTGTTGTTCTATTTCATTGCTATTTCCTTTACTTGCCGTTTCATTTCTATTCATTAAGGACGATCTCAGGCTGTAGTGAGCACCAGCATTGGCTACCTGGCTCCCAGACCTTGGATCTGTTCTCATCAGTTACGAAAATGATGGGTTATTGCTACCGAACCTTTGACTAATGCATTGCTTGTTGTGATTCAGCCTTTTGAAGTAGTTAAGTTGTAGACACGTATCTATTTACTTTTGTAGTTTTAAACAACTGTACTACGAGCATTACTCTGACAAGCGCTAAGCCTCAGACTAAGACACTCTTTGAAATAGCAAGACATTCCCTGATTGACATATTAATGTGAGGTAACTAGAGGTGAAAGAGACCCTTTTTATAGCTCTACACAAGGCAAATTGGATATCCTAGTTGATGCCTTAGTAGCTCATCAAAGCAGTGGGTGAGGGTGCCTTGTGCCACTTTTCGGCAAATTTTGACAAATTTTGGTCATTTTCAAATTTGGAAATTTTGCAACATAGGAAATTGCAATAGGTGCGCTGCACTTTTGATTGGGGCACTTGTTGGAATAATGACTTGCATATTTGGATTCAGAATGAAAAAATAAGCAAACCCAGAAAGTTTCATCAAATGTGGAACAAATCTTTGTCACCTAAAGGTTAAAAAACCATTAAAAAATGACCACTTTGCCACTTTTTTGACACACAGGAAGCAGTCTTGGGAGATTCCACTTTTAAAGGGGCAAATGACCTCCAAATTTAGAAATTCAAGATGTTCCAGAAACTAGGTAGGAAAACATTTCCAACAAGCCATCTTGGGCTCAATTTGGTTAAGGGGAAGGACCCCAAAATTGGGTTTGAAAAGGTGTTGCACATAGGATCAGTGGCGCTGTGCATAGGATGAATTTTGCCAGTTTTGCTCAAAAGTCAAAATTTAGCCTAGTTTTTCTACAAGTTGACTTTTACTCTCATTTTGGATGAATATATGAATGTAAATGATGTTATGTTATGTAAATGTAATTGTAAAATGACTCTTGAGGGTATATACATCATTTTGAGGTGGTTTAGGGGTAATGAATCAGTTTACTTGGTTTTAGAAGCAAGTTGTTCCACTACCTATATTCCTGTTCTTAGTTTAGATATGGTTGAAACCACTCATCTTCTCATGGATTCGAACCTTGATAGCTAGCACAAGTGTTTTGATGCCTATATTATGTACTTTCTTAGTGATTTGCAAGGGTGGACTCTTGTGGATGCTTTGAGCTTCATTGTACATCACTACAGTAGTTTGACAAGGAAATAAACCAGGGTTTGCAACTATTTTTGTGGGATTCTTGTGGTAATGTGTCTTGGCATTGTTTCTCCTTTTTGTCATTATTATTTCTCATGTGTTACATAAGCCAAAATCTATTTCATTCTTCTTAATTAAATGAATCAATATATATAGGTAGAATATGTTGATAACAATGCTCTGCCTTGGGAATACATTTAGTTTTTGATGTTTTTAGCTATTTGAAGAGGATTCATGACCTATGCATGCCCTCCTCAACCCCTCACCAGTCTTAGATCTACCATCTCACTCAATTCTAAGTGCCAAAACACCTACCTATCTCTCCCCATAAAACACCCTGCATCCTGACTTGATTTCCTGGACCCAAAGTTGGCTACTCCATTTGATCCAACAACCAACTCATCAAAATCAACCAAAAAATTTAGAGCTACTATACCTAGCCTAAAATCCATATTCATTTCAGTCATCTCAACTAAGATTGACAAGGAAAGAGCCCTCTCCCGACCTAGTAGGGCTAGCTACCAGGTTAAGCTTGGTCTGTGGTTATCTTAGGATTGCCTCCCTTTAGCCTGAGGTCAATTAAGGCTCTAACATAGTAGTGACCATACTGGGGAATGTAGTTTTATGTTCCTCAGTCAAATATATCAAGTTCATATCTGATTGTTGATGGTGGAAAATGATCAGACACAGGAAGGTTGAAATTATTCACCTGGCAACTCTAGATTAGTTTTGAGATTAGATCCAAGGACTCCCCTGGAAGATGAACCTAACCAGGAGAAACATGAAAGGACAATATGGAAAGATAAAGTATTCAAGTTGCAATTTAATCCAAGACATTATTTTCTTTGTTATAAATTATTTCTTCTCTTTTCCCGAGAATGTCAAGAAGGCTTTACAAAGTATATTGTATTTGAGACAAGATCCTGGACCTACATTTGATTCTTTCCCTTTGAAGATTGTGAATACAAAATGTTTGCATGCCTTTGATCTTGATCAACACCCTTCTTCCGGATCTTATGATGACCATCTTCAAACTGATGAGCCTCAAGAGACAAAGACTGATTCTACACCTTCTGCACATATTCCTATACCTTGTAAAATTCTGGATAGATACAGGCCTCTGATTTTACCTCCTATATCCCATGCTTTCCCTAAAACTCATTACTTATATCTACCAAGATTTGATGGTGACTGTGACAACATCACTGTTGAGAGACATGTATTGAATTTTGAGTCTTTTCTTGACCTTTTTGAAGTTGATGAAGAAGATGTCAATATTAGGCTTTTTGTTCTTTCTTTGCAAGGCAAAGTCAAGAGTTGGTTCAAAACCCTGCCTAATGTGAGCATCTTAGATTTCCAGCAGTTCGTCAAAGATTTCCTTGACAAGTGGGTGGTCAGATAGAACCCCTTCTTGATTCTAGAAGAGTATAGCCAGCTGAAAAAACAGTCAAGGGAGATAATGAAATAGTTTTCTGCCAGATTTAACCAAGTTTATTATTCGATGCCTGTTAATATAAGACCTCCTCTTGGATCTACTCTCTTGCACTACCCGGATGCCTTTGATCCAGAAATGGAGTTTCAGCTGAGAGGGAGGAACCTTGCAACACTTGAAGCAATGCAGAACAGTGTAGTAGATGTAGAGGCTAATCTACTGATCAGAAGGGCAAAGTTGAAGGAAGAAGAGATGAAGAGCATAGATCAAGAGGAATCGACATCTTTACAGGTAAAGCTCGACATTTTGGTAAGTGCAGTGGAAGAGATGATGCAAAAGATCACCACAAGGAATGAGTATGATGTTCAAGACCATGGCTTGCTAATCCAAAACATTTTCTTTCTGTTAGAAAATTATATATTACGGAGTAACGGAACACATAAAATACTGCAGAAATATAAACACAGAAAACGCATAAAACAAGAGAGATACGGATATACGTAGTTCACCCAGTTTGGGATACGTCCACCCCAAAAAGCTAGTCCTTCCTTTCTATTATCGAACAAAATGAAAAGATAGAACTTACAGCAGATCTGTTGTAATATCCTCTGTTTTCTCTCACAGCCTCACCTCTCTACTTCTCGCTCGGAGAATATAAATCTATTACATAGCCTCAAGTACAATGCCCTCATACAAAGAGAGGGGTTTCCTTCTAGGGCAAAAAACCTTAAACTAAACATAAGTTCTACTGTCAGATCATCCACCTAATGAACGACCTAGATTGACTAGAAATTACTATACTTTTACAAGGCAATTTTACATCTATTTTTAGCTTCGGGGGCGCTGCCCCCGAAACTCCAACCGGGGGACCGCTAGCCCTCGAACCCCCCAATCAGGGGGTTTGGCTCCCCCGAATCCCCACAGGGGGGATAAGTCCCCCCAGTACCCCCCACATGGAGGGGTGTACAAACTTCCTAGGGTATACATCCGGCCAAAACAAAGACCTCTGAACAATCATGCTCCACACTCAACAATCTCCCACTTGGAGAATGATTGTAGCAACTCCACCACTGCTTCATTTTTTGGACAATGACTCCTCTTTAGACCTGGTTGTTTCTCATCTTCATCGTCATCCTTGAAGACCAATTGAAAATGAGCATGTTCTCAGTTTCTCCCTGGTTACAACTTTTGTTAGCATATCTGCAGGCTTTTGGCTAGTGTGTATCTTTTCTAGCTTCAACTCTCCATCTTCCAACACTGATCGTATGAAATGGTACTTGAGCTGTATGTGTTTAATCCTGGAATGAAATGATGAGTTCTTTGGAAGATGAATGGCACTTTGGCTATCACTGTATAACGTGCCCATATCATGCTCCTTACCCAATTCACCCATAACCCTTTGTAACCAAATCATTTCTTTACTAGCCTCTGTAGCAGCAACATACTCTACTTATGTTGTTGAAAGTGCAACAACACTTTGGATTTTTTGAAACCCAACTAACATTTGTTCCACCAATAGTAAATATATATCCTGTAGTGCTCCTCCTGTTATCTCTGTCACCTTCCATATCTGCATCAACATATCCTTGTAGAGAAATGTTTGAACCACCAAAGCATAATGCTTGATCTGTGGTACCTTTCAAATATCTGAGAATCCATTTCACTGTCATCCAATGTTCCTTTCCTGGTTTTTTCATGTACCTGCTTACAACTCCCACTGCATGTGCAATATCAGGCCTTGTGCAGACCATTGCATACATTAAGCTTCCAACTGCTGATGCATATGGAACTTTAGACATATAATCCACGTCTTCTTGGGTCTTTGGGCACATTTCCTTACTAAGTTTGAAATGGCTAGCAAAAGGTGTACTAACTGGTTTTGCATTGTGCATATTAAATATTTTCGACACCTTTTGTATGTACTCATTCTGAGACAATGTTAATTTGTGATTTTTATTGTCTATAGTGGTTCTCATACGAAGGATTTGTTTTGCAGCTCTCAAATCCTTCATTGCAAATGAATTTTCCAATTTTCATTTGAGCACATTTATTTCCTGCATGTTAGACCCTGCAACAAGAATGTCGTCTAAATACAATAACAATATAATATAGCTGCTATCATTTTGCTTTTTTCAGAGAAACACAATGATCAGAGTGACATCTAGTATAACCTTGTTCAGACATAAACTTGTCAAATTTTAGATACCACTGCCTTGGAGCCTATATTAAGCCATACAAGCTCTTCTTCAACCTGCACACTAGTTTCTCCTTCTCTTTCACCTCATATCCTTGTGGCTGCTACATATATATCTCTTCCTCCAAATCCCCATGGAGAAAGGATGTCTTTACATCTAACTGCTCAAGATGCAAATCTTCAACTGCTACTAGACTTAAAATAGTTTTGATTGAAGTCATTTTAACAACAGGAGAAAATGTTTCATCAAAATCAATACCTTTCTTCTATGTAAACCCCTTCACCACAAGTCTAGCTTTGTACCTTTGTCTTCCTCCATCTTCTTCCTTCAGCCTGTAAACCCATTTATTCTTCAATGTAGTTTTTCCTGTAGGCAACTTGACTAAGTCCCAAGTCTGGTTAAGCATTAAGGAGTCCATCTCTTCTTCCATGGCTACCTCCCACTTCTTCCTGCTTTCAACCTGCATTGCTTCTTCATAACATTCGAGTTCACCAGAATCAGTCAACAATAAATAATATAATGAAGTAGAGTATCATTCAGGGGGTCTACTTATCCTGGTAGATCTTCTAACACCGCTTTCAGGTGTTTAGGGTGCCTGTTGCTGTTGTGGTGGTTGTTGTTGATTATTATTATTTTCAAACACCTTTACTTTTTCAGTGATTTCTTCAAGAACTGCATATTCCTTGTTTTATTTTTCCTGTTTCTTTTCCTGCAACTGATTCTTATACAAGAACTTTTCAATGAATATTACATCTCTGCTCCCAATGATTTTGTGATTTTCGTAAGCATATAAGCGATAACCAAAATCATTAACACCATATCCAATAAAGGTACATTTCTTTGACTTTGCCTCAAGCTTTGTTCTATTTTCTTTATCAATATGGACAAAGGCCTCACAACCAAAAGGCTTTAAAAAAGAGTAGTTTACCTTTTTACCTGTCCATGCTTCCTCCGGAACACCACCATCCAATGATCTTGAAGGCCCTCTGTTTATTAAATAAACAACAGTATCTACAACATCTGCCCAAAACTGTAAAGGCAATCTTGCATGCAATCTCATGCACCTTGCACACTCCATGATTGTCCTGTTCATCCCTTCTGACACACCATTTTCTTGTGGTGTTCTTGGAACTGTTTTCTCTCTGATTCCATGCTATGAACAATACCTATCAAACTCTTTGCTGCAATATTCACCTCCATTGTCTGATCTAAGGCACTTCAATTTCTTTCCTGTCCCAATCTCAACCAAAGCTTTCCATTTCTTGAAAGTATCAAATACATCAGATTTATTCTTAATACAATAAATCCAAGTTTTTCTAGTTGCATCATCAATAAAGTAACATAATAATGAGAGCCACCGAGAGATGATACCTGAGCAGGTATATATCTGTATGCACAAGCTCCAATTTTTCATTCTTCTTTTCTTTCCCAACTCTGAGAAATCTGACTCTCTTCTGTTTTCCATAAATGCAATTCTCACAGAAGTCCAAATCAACATTCTTCAAACGCGGCAACAAATTCCTTGAGTGAAGAATCTTCATCCCTTTTTCACTCATGTGTCCAAGCCTATTATGCCATAATGCTGCATCTGCTCCTTTGGAAGTCAAAGCATTAACAGAGTTAGAAATACCATTGCATAAATACAATGTACCAACCTTTTCGCCTTTTGCTATTACCAGGGCTCCTTTGGTGACCTTCCAAGCTTTATCTGAGAAAGTTGTCACACAACCTTCACCGCCTAACTGCCCTGTTGAAATCAGATTTTTCTTTAGATCTGGAACATGCCTTACCTCCTTTAGTAGCCATTGGTTTCCATTCTGCTGTTTTACAAGAACCTTCCCCATTCCAACAATTTTACAGGGTTTATCATCACCCAAACGAACTTGTCCAAAATCTCCTTGAACATAGTCATGAAAGTATTTCTTATCAGGTGTGGCATGGCATGAGGCCCCTGAATCTACCACCCAGGAATCAGTAATATTTTCGAAAGAAAGAATCAAAGCATCTTGTAACACCTCACCTGTCACATTTGCTTCATGATTGTTTTCTTGTTGTGCATCTCCTTCTTTTCCCTTCCAAGATCTACAGTCTTTCTTTAGGTGTCCTTTTTTTCCGCATTTCCAGCACACTATCCCCGATCTGGACTTTGATCTACCTTTCTTTGATTTACTACGATATCCTAAGCTCTTTCCTCTTTCCATTCTTCTTCCCCTAGACTCTACACTCAAAGCATTACCCAATGTCTCACCAGAGCTTTTCCATCGCATTTCCTCCCTAAGGATAGCACCGACAACATCATCAAACTTTAAAGTACTAGATCCAGAAACAGAGTTACTGATGGCCATTACTAAACCATTCCAACTTTCTGGAAATGAGCATAAGAATAACAGAGCTCTAACTTCATCATCAAAGTTTGCCCCTACAGAACTTAACTGACTTGTAACTGTATTAAAATCATTTAAATGGTCTGCAACAGATCCACCTTCCGACATCTTCATATTAAACAACTGTTTCATAGGAAATACCTTGTTTGAGGCCGAGGGTTTTTCATATAGTTTTGCCAACGCCTGAATCAAACCCTCAATCATTGTTTCCTTCGAAGTGTTGAAGGTGATCGACACTGCGAGGCACAACCTTACTGTTCCGAGTGCCTTTCTATCAAGAATGATCCATTCTACATCTGTCATAGCCATCGACTTCTTTTCTTTTCCGCTCAATGGTAAGCACAAATATTTCTGATACAGATAATCTTCCATCTGCATATTCCACAGCAGGAAGTTTTGGTCGTTAAATTTCTCAACCCTGAACTTACCATCTTTCGCCATTTCTCCCACTCGAACGAGGAACCCTTCTTTCCTACGAGTTTATCAGCCAAATAGACCTTCGACTCTGATACCAGTTGTTAAAAAATTATATATATGACATAGAAATGTAAGACATATAATATGCAGAAAAATGCAAACACATAAAACCAGAGAGACACAGATATATGTGGTTCACCCAGTTTGGGCTACATCCACCTCGAACAGCCAGTCCTTCCTTTCTATTATCCAACAAAATGAAGAGACACAACCTACATCATATCCATTGTAATATCCTATGTTTTCTCTCACAGTCTCACCTCTCTATTTCTCGCTCGGAGAATACACATATATTACACAGCCTCGATACAATGCCCTCATATAAAGAGAAGGTTTTCCTTCTAGGGAAAAAAACCCTAAACTAAACATAAGTTCTACCATCAGATCATCCGCCTAATAAATGGCCCAGATTGACTAGAAATTACTATACTTTTACAAGGCAATTTTACATCAATTTTTAGCTTCGGGGGCACTGCCCCGAAACCCCCGCTGGTCCCGAAACCCCCTAGCCAGGGGCGATCAACCCCCACCCCCAAACCCCCGCAGGGGGGACAAGTCCCCCCCGTGTGGAGGGGTGTACAATCTTCCTGGGGTATACATCCGACTGAAACAAAGACCTCTAAATAATCATGCTCCACACCCAACATTATTGCCTTCACCACCTGCCCAATCACAACTTTTACACTCTGCTCCACCTAAACAACCGCACATGCCTACCTAGCCAAATATGAATCCTAAAAATAGATAGGCATAGCAAGTATACAGTGGAGAGACATCATATCCAGCTTATGCTGTGGAGATTCAGGAAATCAACCTGAGATCTGGGAGAGTACTCCCAGACAACCAACCTCTACCTCCACTCAGGGAGGCTAAGGAAGAAAGAGAGGAAAGCGTGCTTAAATTAATTCCACCACCCTTTCCTGAGAGATTAACCAAACCACTCCAGCCTACCCCAGAAGAGACTAAACTTCTAGGAGAATTGAAAAACATATGTGTCAAAATTCCATTTCTCCAAGCTATTAAGGATGTTCCTATTTACAAAAATTTGATTAAGGAGAAGTTCTTCAAGCATCCAGGGAGGGGAAAAAGAGATGCCCCTACCATTAATGTCATTGGACAACTGTCTGATTTAATGTTGAGGTAGGTAATCTGTCCAAAGTATTTGGACCCTAGAATCCCTGTAGTAGATGTGCACATCAATGGCACCATTGTCCCACACACTTTGATCCATCTTGGGTTTTCCATTAATGTGATGACCAAGGACACCATTCTCAATCTCAACCTCCAAGGTTCATTGAGGAAAACCACAACAGTTCTGCAACTTGTAGACTGCTCCACAGTGACCCCTGAGGGGATTGTGGAGGATGTGATGGTCTCCATTAATTCTTGGGAATAGCCTACATATTTCCTAGTTCTCCGCCTAAGGCTAAGCTTATTGGTTACCCTCTCATCCTTGGGAGGCCCTAGTTAGCCACTGTTGATGCTTACATTAGCTGCAGAGATGGAAATATGACCATCAAGAATGGTCATATGTCCAAGAAGTTATTCTTATACGCTCCTTCTCAACCATCTCTATAACATGACTTACCTTTATGGCTAGAAGAGGAGGAGGAAGATGAAGTTTATTCCACCTAACTCTATGCTTTAGAAAAACCATGGGAAGGGGATAGCAGGATGAAGATGATCTGATTGAACACATACTCCAAAGTCCAACCCCTACTACATTGTCCTTAGGGGAAGTAGTAAGGGAAACTCAAAACAACCATCAAATGGATATATTATTAGCTTATTCCAACCCTATCCATTTCAAAACCATAGAATTTAGTCCCCATATAACTTTGAAAATCAATCCATATCTTTATGTTCTATAAGAAGAAAAGTTGTGCAACACGCTAAAGGAACACCTGGATGCCTTTGCTTGGAGCTATCGAGAAATGGAGTGCACCCCATGGTGTTTACTCACGATATTTATATCAAGGAAAGTTGCAAGCCAATCTGGCAACCCTAAAGGAGGATGAATCCATATCTTAAAGATATAGTCAAAGAAGAACTGCTTAAACTACTAGATGCAGGATTCATTTACCCTATCTTAGATAATGAGTGGGTCTCTCCTTTGGTGTTGGTTCCAAAGAAAAATGGTAAGTGGAGGATTTGTGTCAATTACAGGGAGTTAAACAAAGACACAAAAAGGACCATTTCCCTCTACCTTTCATCGACCAAGTGTTAGATGGCTTGGTAGGGAAAAAAAAAATATTTTTCCTAGATGGATTTAGCGAGTACATCAAATCTAAATCAGCCCAGAAGACCAAGATAAAACCACCTTACACTTTTCCTTGGGGTGCTTTCACCTATAGGGTCCTTCCTTTTGGCCTATGCAATGCTCCTACCACTTTTCAGAGAGAAGTCTTGAGTATCTTTTCCAAGTTAGTCCATGATGTGGTAGAAATCTATATGGATGATTTCACACCTTATGGAGGTGATTTCGAGGAGGCTTTGTCCAACTTTGGTAAGGTTCTACACAAATGCATTGAAATGAACCTGTCTCTCAGTCCTGAGAAATGTGAATTCTTGATTACTACAGGGATTGTTCTAGGTCATTCAATATCTCAACAAGGACTACAAGTGGACCCAAACAAAATAGCTATCATCCAAAGGGTCCCACCTCCACAAAAGTAGAGAGATGTCAGAAGTTTCCTAGGGTTAGATGGATACTACCGAAGGTTTATAAAATACTTCACCAAGTTGGATTCTCCTTTATTTGGGTTATTGTCCAAAGACTCTGAGTTTGTATGGTCAAAAAGTTGTCAAAAGGCCTTGGACACCCTGAAGGACAAGTTAACCACTACACTGATTCTCCGTGGCCCAAATTGCGCCCTTCCTTTTCATATTCATGTTGATGCCTCACACAAAGCCGTAGGAGCATCCCTAGGCCAAATATATGAGAAATTTCCTTATGCCATTTACTTTATTAGTAAGAATCTAACAAAGGCCGAACTGAACTACACAATGAACAAAAAGGAGCTCCTGGCTGTTGTGCATTCATTGAACAAATTTAGGCATTATATTACAGGATATCGAACATTTGTACATACTGACCATGCTACAATAAATATTGAATGAATAAACCTGATGTGAATGCCTAGATTATTAGATGGTTACTTTTATTACAACAGTTTGATCTAACTATTGTTGATAAGTCTGGCAAGGAAAATGTTGTTGCAGAATTTTTTTCCAAATTAACTTTTCCTACGGGTGAAGGGGGAATGGTTGATGATTAGTTACCAGATGAGCACTTATTCACCATTTTAGTTCTCTCTCCATGGTTTGTTGACATAGAAAACTATTTGGTATCTGCACATATCCCACCAAATCTGTCCTCCAAAGAGAAAATCAATATTGTGAGGAAGAGTGCCCCCTTCACCTAGATTGGGGGCAACCTCTTCAAAATTGGCCCAGATCAAATTCTAAGAATATGTGTCAGGGTGGAGGAAGTTTTTGACATCCTTCTGACCTGTCATGATGGGCCTTCTAGAGGTCACTTTATAGCAAAGAGGATAGCATTTGAAGTGTTACAAGCTGGGTATTATTGGCCGACTCTGCATCAGGATGTGAAAAGATATACTAGTCAGTGTGATCGGTGCCAAAGGGTGGGAAAGCCTACTCCAAGAGATGAAATTCCTCTGCAACCTCAAGTGACTTTTGAGCCTTTTGACAAGTGGGGCATGGACTTCATTGGACCTATTGACCCTCCTTCCAAGCAAAAGCAGTATATCATTGTGTGCACTAACTATCTGACTAAGTGGACTAAAACTAAGGCAATGAAGGAAGAAACAGAGGAGAAGGTGGCTAAGTTCTTAAGAGAGAATGTATTTTACAAATTTGGGTACCCTAGAGAATTGGTCACTGACCAAGGCAGCCAGTTTACCTCCAACATGATTGAAGACTTTCTCAAATAGCATGAGATCAAGCATAGGACGTCCAATCCCTATCACCCATAAGCTAATGGGAAAGTGGAGGTGACCAACAGAACATTGGAGGGCATCTTGACCAAAGTGGGTAGCAGCAACAGGAAAGACTGGGTAGATAGACTAGTTGAGATCACCTAGGCCTATAATACCACTTGGAAGACCACCACTAGATTCACACCCTATGAGTTGGTCTATGGGAAAAAGGCCCAATTGTCCATTGAGTTTGAGTATAAGACATTAAGGATGGCAGCCCAACTAGATCTAGATCTCAGCGGTGCACAACAAGAGAGATTTCTCCAATTGAATGGTTTAGATGAATTCTGGAATGTAAGCCCTCCTACAAACAAAGGTAACTCAACTTTAGAGGAAGATCTGGCACGATAAGAGCATCAAGGATAAGTAATTTCAAGAAGGTAATTGGGCCTTTTTATATGACTCCAGATATAAATAATTTAAGGGTAAGTTAAGGAAAAGATGGTTAGGGCCTTATGTTATAAAGAGATGTCATGATAATGGTTCAATGCAAATTAGAACCATAGATGCAGAGGCCATTCCTTTACTTGTTAATGGGCACAGACTGAAAGTTTACAAGAGGCCATTGTCAAAGCAAGAGTTCATTGATGGTATAAATAAAACGGTGATCGTGGTGGAGCAAGTTTCAGCTCCTGCCGCATCAAGTCACTGAGAAAAAAGAAATAAGGAGACTCGGGTGAAAACCTCCATGAGGTGCCTGAATCCCACTTTTGGACTAAAAACCTCTTGGGGCGGCCCAATGGTGTCAAAAAAGAAAAAACAAGAAAAAAGGAAATAAAAAGATCCCTAGTTGAAAACCTCTCTTAAGGCGCCCAGGGAAAACAGTTAGAATGAAAACCTCTTAGAGGCAGACTAGTTGTTTTCAAAAAAACTAAATAAAATAAAATAAAGAAAAATCATGAAAAAATTATGTTTGCAGGTCAGTTGGAGGACGATCATAGAACAAAGGAGAATAAAAAAGGGACCTATTTCACTCACATTTTTATTTTTCCACCCATCATCATTCATCACTCCACCATTTCTTTCATTTTTTTCGCTCATTTGCTTCAGTTTACAAGGGGGCTGTGTTTTCTACAAGATCCCCCATAAACGTACAGGATCCCCTGAAAACCTACAGGATGATCCTCTAGGAATTACAGTGGCTCGGGAATCCTACAGGAAGTGACCCTAGGGAGAGAAAATGACCCGCCATGTCAAAAACCAACATCCCTACATCACAAATTCATTACCATACCTTTCTCCACCTTGATCGCCCCTACATTCATCATAAAAAAAAATTCACAGTCCTCAAGAGAAAACACAGAGGAAAAATGAAACAGAGGGCAGAAGGGAACAAAACTTGAGTGTATTCCTCATTATTCACACTCCTATACCTCCTCTCTACCCAGTCATCATCTTCAAAATCCCAGCCGAGGAAATGATTAAAAATTCTGAGGGAAAAGCAGCTACAAGACAGCCTGTAGGAAATCATGTAGTAGCCTACCCCACAAAACAAAAATCATGAGTAACAGCAAGATTCCAACATGAATATAGAAGGGCAGAAGAAGCTCCAGAGCAGCAGCGGCACCATCATCTTCAATATCAGGTACCTGCACATCAAGGGAATCATCAGAGGGCAATGAAAAAAGGAAGGAAAAACAACATGCAACCAACACATAGCAAGCACTGCATGTCTTCAACAAACTGCAACAAGGTATTAGCACCATAAGTAAATATCTTGTTTCACTCTCTCATTTGCATTATGTAGTCAAAAAAATGTAAAGGTTTTGAGCGAGTTGGTTTATAAGCGAAAGGTGGCTAGTTAACTTGGCCACCTGTGTCCAGTCGATCAAGACAAAACAGTTGGTCCTCCCACACGTGGCAACAGTCAAGTCAACAAAAAAGAGGAGAAGGAAAAAAGCGGTTAAGTCTACGGATGCATGAAGTGGGAGTTGATTACAAGGAGATGGGAATGATGAGGTGGTAGTGGGGACCAATGGTCCAAAAATAGAAAATGTACCTTGAATGCTAGCACACCACCTCAGTCAACTTAACCATAAGAGGAAATAATCATTGATCCCCATGTACTCGTGCATTCATCTCCTTGAGGCTCACGCTAGAAAAGTCACTCTCGTACCCAGGCAACCTATAGAAGAGAAAAATTCCACCTTTCTCATGCATAGGACTTCCTACAGGATTACATAGGAAATCCTACAGGATCACAAAACAATCCTACAGGATACAAATAGACAGTCTATAGGGTTGGGTAAGAGCAGTTTCAGAAGGGGATACACAAGGATTGGCTACAACAAACACCACAAGGAGGTAGGCTCTGTATTTACTTCCCTTTTTTCAAGTGAAATGCTCAGAAAAATCTCCTAGTTTGAGTGAATTTGGTAGCTATGTAATGGATTTGACTCCACAATTATTTCAGTCCCATTTACTTTTGCATTAAGATTTGTATCAACCATCTTTGCTCCTCAAAATTCATCAGCCAAAATGGCAGGGGGGTTTAATTGAAGGGAGCCCATTAACACTGTGAGAATCCACCAACACCCTCCTCTGTTAGAAATCTTCATGAGGCATAATTGGATGGGTATTTTGAGAAATTAAGGGAGTATGATGATGGAGTGGCCCGAGATTTTTCTCTCTCCCTCATTCCACTAACCAGAACCCATGCCACTGTTGTGGTGAGAGACCTCTCCATAGATCTCACACCTGAAATCATAAGCAGAATTACCACACTTCCCCAAAGAGTGCCTTGGAGAAAGGAATACAAGGGAGATAGCCAGACTTCCAAGAAGAAATTCTTTTTAGAGGGAGAAGAGCCCATTGAGGACAAAAATGGAGTAAGGAGAACAAGCCTACCATACCCCTGGAATGAGGTAAGATACCACCTTATTAAATACATATCATGTGAAGGTAGGTATAGTGTGGTTTATGGATATCACTTTAGGCTTCTTAAAGAATTGAGGTTTGGAGCAGAAGCACCTCCTCACCACAGACTCAATATACCATACTTCCTTCTACAATCACTGATAGATACAAGCATAAAGGCGTAGGAGGGAAATCACCAACAATTATCCCACATGAGAATCATCATAGAATATTCCCTCCACAACCTCAGAATTCCTATCCAATGGGAAATTTTTAGAGACATGCAGATAGAGGAGGATATCAAATCCCTCAGTCCTACTGTCAGTGAAAAGGATGAGGAATAAACTGAAATAGATGGAGAAGAAGAAGAGAGGGATGAAGATGAGATAGATGAGGAGGAAGAAGAGAAGAAATAGAAAGAAGGTGATGAAGAAACAAATAAAGATGTCAAGGATGAAACTGTCAAACAAGATGAAGATCTAGAAGGAGAAGAAGAGGGGAAAAACATAGGGGAAAAGGGAAATGGGAAAGAGGAGGAAGAAGACAAGGAGGAGTCACCTAGGGTGTCTCCAGGACCCACTAAGAGAGAGGCAGCAGCTACTCTCACTGCCCTTAGCACCCCTATCAAACAAAAAGGAAAAAGCCAGAGGCATACACCCTTATACTTTAGAACAAGGAAAAGCACAAGGATAAGGTAGGGAAAACCCCAAACTCCAACAAAGGTTCCCATTGTTATTGAGGACTCACCTAAACAACAGGAAAAGATGGTGCCTCCTATAAAAACTCAAGAAGGATGATCCTGAACCCAAACCTCCCCTAAGTCTCCTATCACCTATGTGACAAGGCCTATAACCAGGTATACCTCATCCAAAGGAAAAGGCATCCTACAAGATACACAGTAGGACCTATAGGAAGCAGAGGCAGTCCTACTTGAAACTCTGTTAAACCTACAGGAAACTCAAAAATTGGATGGGGAAAGAAGTAAGAAGCCAGAAACAAAGAGAGAGGACCCAGAGCTAGAGGAGTCTAGTCCTCAACCTAACCTTGACTCCTACTATAGATTTGTTAAGGGGGGAAGGGTCATTCCACAAAAATTTGTCATTCCATTATTCTTTGAGCTTGAGAAAGAAAGAGCCAGAACTCATAGATGGATGCAGATTGCCAAGTCCAAGGGAGTGGAGGACATTGGTCACATGGAGGAGAAGCTCAAAGAGATGGGTAGAGAACTAAGTAGCTTGAGGGATAGAGAGACCATCATGAAAAAATAGATAGAGGCAGAAAACGCATGGTTGAAAGGACAGCTACAAGAAATAAAGAATCAATTGGCATCCATGGCCAATCTCTCTTTAGAAGCAATCCAATGCAGGATGTCAGCTAAGCCCTATGCACTATACCTTAAGGAACAGTGGTTGCAGTTCCAAATCAAGACCTAGCATAAAGAGGAACTATGCCATTCCAATATTATAGACAGTTCATTAATCTTTTGTCTCAAAGAACATTGGAAGATAGGATCAAGATGTATGAGTTTTATTTGCATAATATGGCCTTGACAAACATTAATGTATGTGACCCTAATGAAAAGCTAGGGGATTTACAGTTGATGGCTTTGGCATCATGGATGAACCATGAGGAAGCAAGGGCTGCAAAAATGAAGAAGGTATTGAAAAGAGAACAAACTGAGCCTCTTATGATCAGATTTGAGCAGTCCAATCCAATGGCATCCATCAATACACAAAATTTAGTTGCAAATGATCCTCAACTTGCACCCAGGTATCTTGATGCCTAATAGCAAGCAATTACACATTTTGAGGACATTTTTAGATTATTAGGGAATGAAAACATGCAAGCTTTCCTAAGGAGATGGAATACATTGCCATACAGTTTGAATATCAGAGAGTACCACTCTCCTCAAAGGATGACAGAAGAACTTAAGGAAACCCATGTATAAACAATCCATCAAAAGGCTCAAAGTCAATTGGATTGGCCTAAGACTCATTCCCCCGCTGCTTTTAGGGATGTTAGAAGGAAGGAAGGAAGACGAAGAAAGAAGGTAGTGGGAGGAGGTAGAAAAGAAGGCAAGATTCTATGCATAAGGAGAAGAAACCCCAGCAGAGGCATGGGATGTCAGGGAGGCCACTAGAGCTATGAAAGGCATGGATATTGATTTATTTGCTCAGAAGATGAGCAACACTTTCAGTAGGGGTGATGATAAGCTTCACCATTGGGTAATTATATGGGCCTTAATTCACCTCCTAGCGTAGTCAAATCAACTCTTCTCATAATTTATTACATGTTTTGATTATATTTTGTTTATTGGGATGAGTTAAAGTGAGATATTATGCCTAGTGGACTAATATGCATTGAATGCAGGTTTGGAAGAGAAAATCAAGGAATTTTGGCAAGACTAAGGTTTCAAACTCGAATGGGACAAGGGAGAGATATTGTAGGAGGTAAATCCTCCTCATTCACTCCTCCCCCATTCAAATATTCCTCCATTAATCACACCAGCTCGGAGTGCAAGCAGCCAAGTCATGAAGAAAAAGGAAGTCAAGAAAGTGATAGACAAAGAGTTAGTTCATCTCGAGTTTGGGAGCCGAGCCTCCCTAGATTTAAGGAAGTCATTGGAGACTTCAGTTGTATAAGTAGATAAGCTTAGAGCCTCATTAGGATTCGAATTTTTGGTTGTAAAAACACTAGTTATTTTTTGAGCTTTAGACTTGTGGAAGACATTGATGTAATTTTATGTTTTGATAATGAAAATGAGATTTTTCTTGTTCCAGCACCGAGTTAAATTAGAGGGATGAATCTCTTGGGTTAGGGCCCAACCCTAGTAGAAAAGGCTCATCTTCTTGTATCTGTGTGCTTAGCTTAATTTCATAGATTCATGGTTAAATTGTCTCTAGAAATATTTCATTGCAAGTACTGTGGATTTGAATAGTTGTTTATTAGTTTGCTTCCATTCACACTTTAATTTAGTAGAAGGTTAGAATAGATAAAAGAAAGCACCACAAAGTTTTCAGTAGGTGTCTTGGCCTCACCTCTTCTCTCAGGCATCATGATTGTAGGAAAAGACCCTTATGTAGCCCCAAAAAGACAAATTTCCATTTCCTCATAAGATTTAGAGTTTACTGTAATTAAACCAGCATTTGATCATTTTTGCAAGTGTCGGATTTAATTTCCATATCTTCTATCTTCATTCTTTCAGTAGATCTCATCCATGATTCCATTATTCAGCAATTTTCCTCATGCATGAAGTAGACAACTAGTTCATTAAATTTTGCTTTTTTAGCTTGTTAGAATTGTTCTTATTTACATGACTTTGTGGCAATTCTAAATGTTTTATGTAGAGTTGGTGCTTCAAAAATCTAAAGGGACCTCATAGCAGGCAACCACCTCTCAACTTCATCCATTCATAATCATCCCTTTCTTTCACTAAGATCTTCACCAATCTCATCATTTTACATAAAAATTCCTTCAAGCATGTTGAGCGAATCCAACCATCTCCTAACCTTGGTATTGAGTTCTGAGTGATCCTAGGCATTTTCTCACTCCATTCCACCCATCCACCTCCTTCC
Source organism: Pinus taeda (assembly GCA_000404065.3). Classification (NCBI taxonomy): domain Eukaryota; kingdom Viridiplantae; phylum Streptophyta; class Pinopsida; order Pinales; family Pinaceae; genus Pinus; species Pinus taeda. The sequence goes on from APFE030156380.1 coordinate 89,739, forward strand.
CTAAGCCTCCCATCATCTCCAGAAACCATCATTTTTCTCTCAGTTGTATCATATAGAAATACAAGGAATCATGTAGGTTTCTAGTACATCCTTTAGGTTTTCCTGTAGTGGCCTGTTTTGAGGCCCAATTGAGGTAAAACCTCCAAGAAGCCACACCAGGTCACCCAAGGGTCTCCCAAACCTTCCAACCATCTCCTAAACCTCCCAACCATCCACCAGCATCGCTAAGCCACATGTCACATCACCAAAAGAGATTAGGGTTTACACTTGATTTTCTAGAAAAAGAATAAAAAGAACAAAACAGATTTATTTCAGTCCTTTACATGCACAGTAGTGATGTTTGATGTCTTGAATTTCCATGCTTTAGATAGTATAATTTCATACATGTGGGCTTGGAACTTTTGTAAAGCATAGTTTCTCGGCAATTGGTTAGAGAATGGTGTATTTTTAGCATAGGATTTGAGTCATTTTCCTTATTTGCAGTAGATAAGATTTCTATTAGATGAGATCTCTCTTTCTTTCATCGACAATCAAGCTTCTTCTGAATCCATTGAAGTCTGGGTTGAAAACCCTAGTGGTCTCTCGCCAGTTGAACAGTGATAAAAGGCAGAACCATCACTTTTACTTGTGTATACAACACTGTCACCTCCAAGTTTGTACAAACCCTGGGTTGATAAAGTAAATAAGGTAGCTCCAAGAGTTACAACACTCTTGCTACAATACGGGTGCTCTTCAGTAGCCCAACTCCAAAGGGAATTCAAGTAGATGAGGGTATAGCACCAAGCTATCTTATCAGAAAATGATTCGCAAATTCGTCAAATGCAAGCCATGATGGATAAATTCAAAGACAATCCGCAAATTGACGAATTCATCAAAGAAGCGGTTGGCCTCAATTCCCTATTAGTACATCAAAAATAAATATTCTGCCAGAAAATCTCGCAGATAAATACTTACTGTGAAACCAATGATAAATTGAGAAACCAAGTAATTAATATGAGGTTTGAGTACGAAGAAATCCACAAAAAAGGTTTCTAAATTTATTACCTAGCAAGAATCTGAGGATGGAAGAAAGGTTGACCTAAGGATTAGGATTCTCAGTTGAAACAGGCAGAAAGGGAAACAACAATAGCAGCAGGAGCAGCAAGCAGTGTAATAGAAGTTCTAAATGCAAACCTCCATGGCATCAATATTGTCAAAGAATGTGTACTAGGGTTCTACCAAATTTCAAACGACTAGAGTAGCAATGGAAACAGATAACTCAGGAAAAGGAAGAGGAAACTAAACAGCTAACCAGACTGAATTGGGAGACATACTGGCAGTTTCTAGTAAAACCACACAACTAGTGGATGACTCTGTGGTGTTTAACAAGCTCTAAACAAAAGATGGTGTCAGCGTTGACATATGCCATATTTGTTGGGCAGTTAAAATCTACAATCAGCCAACCACTTTAGCTCAAGTCAATGATCGATATTTGTGACCTCAGAGATCAAGTTAGCAGATTAACTTAGTTCAAGTTCAAAGGATATAGTCATTAGTTTTATTTTATTTTTAGTTTTATTTTTGTCTGTTCTGAGGAAAGTTGTTTGAAACCTCCTCAACTATTTTTGTAATAATCTATTTTGAGGCAAGTATTTTTTTATTTAAACCCCTCTCATGCATTTAGAGAGGGGTCGAGAAATTTCATCAGAAACATTTTTCAAGATATTACATTTATGTACTTTTGAGAAGGCTTTGATGAAATGAATGGAACAAGACCTATTTTTCTTCGAACATCTAGCATGCTCTACTGAAATGCAGTTTTGTACTCTTAGAATGTGTTGGATTGAATGAAATTGGGTCAATATTGTTGAAGCACATGAGCATGGCTTATCATATACGGTACTTTTATCGTATGATTATGTTTTACTTATGTATCAATAAATACTCTTTCTATTGATTGATTTATGTATGAAAGTAAATTATAGTTCTGCATTATTGCACTTTTGTATGATGTTTTAGCTGTCATTCTGTTTTGAATAAATGAATGATTTTTATACGTGATATCTTTCTATTAATTATCTTGTCTAACTATTTATCCAAAACAATTATCGTTAAATGATTTTATTTCTTTTGGCAATTGAATGATCTTTATTACCAATTGTTGTAAGACATCATTGTAGATCGCATATCTTATTTTATTCCCATGTATATTTATAGTTAGATAATGTTAGATTAATATATATGCATGTGTTTAATAGTTATATTAGGTCATATTTAGTTGAATCATTTCCCGTTACATCTTATATCATCCCATCAACATTATCAAATCAATTCTCTTTGGAAATTTGGTCCAATCATCCCCAATTGGAGCCACTATACCAAACGGAAAAGGAGCTTCTTTCAAGATCCAGACCGGATGGTTGTCCCCCATGTTGTCACAGTGAATTTCGAGGCTTCAACATTTTGGCACTAGAAGGGGGGCCTGACTATGAATGGTAAGAAAATCTATATCAGAAAGCCATTCTAAGAGTAAAACTCCCTCACCATCACCTCCAACTTCTTGGTCACATTCCAAATCCCCAAATCCTAGGCATGAAGTTGTGAAGAAATTCTTCGAATCCACTACTGTTTTTTCAAAGAAATCAGATCAATCTTCTTCTAAAAAAACTCCCGAAGTTCAATCTTTAATCCATAAATTGCAAGGGATTTCACTGTCTCAAGAAGAATCTGAATTATCCCAAGTTAGTGTTTCTTCTCAGTTTCCTTCCTCTCAAAGGTTAACGAGATCGCAGAGTGAAAATTTTGGGATTACCGCATTTGAATTTCCTCTACCTTGCCCTAGAAGGAAAACTAAGAAAACACAATCTGAAACTTATAGTGATATTCTCTCATCATCACCTGAAACACCTTCATTCATTCCATCAGCTTCCCCACCAGATCAATCATCCACCTCACAAATCTAGATCATGATTTACATTGGTACTAGAGCACAAGCCTCCTCTACACAATCACCTTCAACTACTGGAACATCTTCCTCTACACATATACCAATGATGGCTCAAAGACCATGGAAAAATCCAAGAGTTGTTCGGATGGCTGGACCATTACATCCACTACCTGCACATCCAGAAAAATGGTTGCCAAAATTCAACCCTGGTGATGGTCTCCCTGCTGAAGAACACTTAAATAACTTCATGTTGTCCATAAATATGAATGAAGTGGTAGAAGAAGATGCAGTTGTAAGATTAATCCCTTATACTTTACAAGGATCTGTAGGATCATGGTATTTTTCATTATCATTTGGTTCCATTAATAGTTGGGATGCTTTTCAAGAGCAGTTCCTAACCAATTTTGAAGATGACCAATCGACAGCTACTCTTCTCAATGATCTCTTGATCCAGGTGGATGTTGGTGGCCACCCACCTATCCCATTTGGACCCCCACAATTGTCTCTTTCAGCATTTTCAGTTTCCTTAATTCTAGCACAACTTACTATTTTTAGCAGTTTTTCGGGTCCTGAACTTCCGGAGCCGTTTTGAGGCCCTAAACGACGTTTTTTGGGAATCCAGGGGCAACACGGGTCCATGGAACATGGACCGATGTTGCCGTTCCAACAATGATAGTGCTCGAATAGATCTTTCTAATGAGCTATTGTACGCGTCAAACGGAGATCATATGCTAAAGTTACGACCCCGGGAAGTTGATGTACCAACTTACCCAAAACGGGGCCCACAATTTGGCGTTTCATCTTCTAGGGTTAGGTTTTGGAATGTGAGGTTTTCCATTGTTTCTCAATAATAAATAGGCCTTCGAGCCTCATTGTAACACAGTTTTTGGAACGGTTCAGAGGCATGTAGCCATCACATCTCTTCTCAGAGATAAGCTACCATCGCCCTAGCTAGTTTATTTCCATTTCTGATTGTAAGCATATTGTAGTATTTTCCATTAATGAAATGAAGTATTATTTCTGTTGCATATTTGTGTATATGGTTATCTCTGTAATTTATTGCGTTCCTATTTAAATCCGGATCAGTGGTATCAGAGCGGTCTGCTTTTTCTCGGTTTTTCTTTGCATGTCCCCGACGAGGTCAGGATATAAGGAGTTAGGGCTTGAACTGGTCGAACCTTTGCAAGACCAACCTCGCAAATCCTGACGGCCTCCCATGGCGGACGAGAAGAAAGATGAGGGGGCAGGAGATCCCATCAAAATCTTGCTCGAAGAAGCCCTCGAGCGACAACGGAACGCGATGATGGACAGCTTTGTGCAGATTCTTCAGCGGCTACCTAGAGGTGACGCATCGGCTTCAAGCAGCGACTCTGGAAATGCCACGCCCTTTAAGGTACAAGTTAATTTTGAAATCCCCATCTTCGAGGGTAAAATAGACGCAGATGCCGTAGATAAATGGTTAAATCTTCTAGATGGGTATTTCTCTGTTCATGAATTTTCAAGTCGGGAAAAGATTGTTTTCGCTCTTCTCAAAGCAGCCCCCCACGTCAAGGACTAGTGGGAAACCTACTGCGAGCAGAAGGATGAAAGTATAGGCTCAGTATTTTCAGCCGCACCCACTTGGAATGACTTTTGGAATGCCATCAAGGATCAGTACTACCCTGTCAAAAGCTATGAGGACAAATACATCAGATGGACCATGCTGCGGCAGGGACGAGACCAAGATGTGCCTGAGTTCACAAACATCTTTCACACCCTTCACACACAGTTGGGTATCAAAGATTCCGAGCTGCATATGGTACTCAAATACCACGGTTGCCTACATAGATACATCCAGGAAGAGATGGAGTTCTTGGACATCTCCTCACTCGGCACGGCATAGCGATATGCTGTCAAAATCGAGCAGAAGTTCAAACAGAAGAAGCGAGACTTTGGATCTGCAAATCCGAAGCCCAAAGGACAAAGCCAAGGTGAGGTGACCCAAGACAACCCGTTGAAGCCGCAAGAAAAGAACAACACCACGAAGCTGAAGAAGGACACAGTAAAGTGGTGCGATTTCCACAAGAGTCCCACTCATAACACAAGTGAGTGTCGAACCAAGCAGTCATTGGTGGCCGAGTTGAAGGCTTCCGAATCAGATACATGTTCCGACCCTGAGCCAGAACCCGACAAGGGGAATGGAAAAGGGAAGTAGTTCATTGATGCGGATCCCAGCGCCACTGTTGCCATTGCCAAGATCCAGAAGAATGATCCCGAAATGCCAGAGGAGGGGGAATGTCTTTTCCACTCACAGATGTGGGTGAAGGGTTCGTCGCTGCAATTCATTTTTGACAGTGGCAGCCAAAAGAACCTGATTTCAGCAGAGGTCGTGAAGCGGTTGGGCCTACCGACTACACCACACCCACATCCATACAGTATGGGGTGGATTCATGAAGGACGAGATCTCAAAGTTCGCCAATAGTGCCGCCTTCCCTACAGCATCAAACCATTCACAGACGAGGTATTGTGTGATGTTACACCTCTGGATGTTTGTGATGTATTATTAGGTCAGCCATATTTGTGGAGGCGACATGCTGTCTATGAGTCAAGGCCTCGTGCTGTCATTATTTCTTTGAGTAATTCATTATACAGGATACCAGAGATAGCCCCACCTACTGCCACCTCTTTGATCACTGCTAAGAAAGGCAGCAAGCTCATCTCACAGACCAGGGAATTCATCTTTATGGTTCACTCCCAAAGTAAGGGGAAGATCGTTGCTACATCCATGACCACCGCAAAGGGTTCCTCCACGCAGCAGAAACAAAAAAGGGATACAGTCATGACAGAACACAGGAACAACTTCTTCTCACCCACAGGGGTACCACAGAAGTTTCAGGTGGGCGACAAAGT
>APFE030156380.1:95809-119636 GCA_000404065.3 Pinus taeda
TCGGAACAATTCAGAGACATGTAGCCACACATCTCTTCTCAGAGATAAGCTACCATCGTCCTAGCTGGTTTATTTCCAAATCTGGTTGTAAGCATATTTCGGTATTTTCCATTAATGAAATGAAGTGTTATTTCCGCTGCATCTCTTTATTTATGGTTATCGCATCTCTGTATTTATGGTTATCTATGTAATCTGTTGTGTTCCTATTTAAATCCGAATCATCTCTCCAACTTGAAAGTTGAACCTAGAGAACCGATTAAGGACTTCAATTCACGTTTTAATAAGTTATTGAACAAAATCCCGACGGCATCCAAACCCAGTGATGAAGTTTAGAATGAATGGTACATTTCTGCTCTTCCCTCAAATGCAGCTATTTTTGTTGATAGGGCTGCCAAACCAACCTTGGCAGAAAACATGAAAGAAGCCATAGTTGTAGAAAGACGCATTTTAATTTTAGATAATAAGAATTCATTAGAAGAAAGAAAATCCAAGAAGGTCACTTTCAAGGACAACTCCAAGAAGAAAGCAGCTAAAGATCCTTTTGATATTGAAGGTCTACAAAAGGTCCTTAAAACCATGTCCAATGAAATGGTCAACATTAAAAAGCAGGTAGTTGAGACTTTTTCAAGGAAAGCTTACAGAACTTACAAAATAAATCCTTCCTCTGATCCTAAACCTCCAAATACAATATCAAATGTTTAATCATATGTGGAGGAAGAGGAAGTCTCAAGAGCTGAAGAAAAAATTGATGACGAAGAGGTAGTTGAATTACAAGGAATGTGGGATTTCATTCTTCCTATGTCATAAAATGAAGAATCACAAGAAGCATTACCTGTCACGACCAAGAGTTGGAGCACTGTTGATTTTCCACAAAAAAATAAAAAACAAAAATCATCAACTCCATCTCTCAAAGATAAAGCAATAACTAAGAAATCTTCCCCCAAATCCACTAAAACGACTCCTCCTTAATCAAATTCTTCACCTTCATCCAAACCCTGCTAGTATCTGATGAAATGGAATACAACATCATCTAAGATATGAAAAATAATATGACTAATATTACACGCCACAAGCTTAGAAAGTTAAAACATCAACAATATCTATTGCTCAAAGAGCTAAAAGCAGTCCCCACTTATCCTCTTCCTATTGTTGTAATCTCACAGGTTGCTCAAGAACTGGGTAGGCCTCCTAGTACTTTATCAGAGAAAATAAGTTCAATTGATATTTCTTTAATAGGTGGAAGATCTAAATCTCACACACATCCATTTCTTTTGACTTTTGAAGTTTTCATTAAGAATTTGCACAATTGTTTAGTAGATTTTGGAGCTTCATCAAACATTCTACCAAAAATTGTTTGTGCAAAATTGAATGTGGAACCCCAAAAATCTGTTGTTCACATTGTGCAATTAGATCGATCTCAAGTCAAAGTTATAGGATAACTCAATCAGGTCACTATTATACTCTCATCTAACCCAAAAGTATGTCAAGTGATTGACCTTCTTGTGGTCGATATCCCTGAATTCTATGGTTTAATCCTCAGTAGAGACTGGTCTAAACAGTTCCATGACTATTTCGCAACAAACTGGTCCCATATGTGGCTTCCTTATAATGGAGAACTAAATCAAATAAGGGTCAACTATGAGAAACATCAAAATTATATTGTCACGGAACTGGAGGGAGAAAATGAGTTTGTTGCATACAGTAACAATATCATTGGAAATTATTCATTCGAGTCACTCCTAGGAAATTTTAATGCAAATAATTCACCCTTTTTGGAAAATTTTGTTACATCACAAATTGAAAACTATTCTCAAACAGATTGTTCTAAATGTATCAACTTTGTAGATAAACCTGTAGTTGAGTCTTTATTTTGTAAATTATATTCTGATTTATCTAAATCTAACGATGGAGCTAGAGTAGGTTGCATATTGGTTAGCCCCGAAGGGGAAAAACTATGTTATCATGCAGACTTGAATTTGAATGCACAAATAACACTGTCGAATATGAAGCATTAGTTCAAGAGTTGTAAAAATCCATTGGCCTTGATATAAAATATCTTCAAGTGTTTGGATATTCAAAAATTGTAATTAAACAGGTGAGGAATACTATATATTGTCTCTCTAGACATTTGAAACATTATCAAATGCTAGTCCAAGATCTCACCTCACATTTCACATCATTCAATATTTTCCTGATTCCAAGGCTTCAAAATGCAATTGTCGACCTTTTGGCTAACATTGAACCCAAGCTTATTCCACCAGGATATTATAGTCTTGATCGCTTTTCTATAGAATTAATTTTTAGGCCTTCTATTCCTAACAACATCACCAATTGGCGAGTTTTAATAATGATTTGGATATCATAAATTTTCTAACATTTGATGGCTCTTATGATGACCAAATAATAGATGAATATTAGCATGACATCCAACTTAAGCAGGAAACAATTGCAAATTCCATACCTAAATATGTGGTTAAGCTGGAAGATTTATATGATCTTAAGGAAAGATTCAAGAAACCTACTAACTCAAAGCTTCAAAGTTAAACTTTGAGGTTTGAATTAGTTAATCTTGGAACTTACCTTAAACCTCAAAATATTAATCTGCGACTTGGTCTTACATATGATGAAAGACTAGCCTTTATTCATTTGTTAAAGAAATAAAAAAAAAAAAAATTTCTTGGAACTATGAAGATCTTAAGACATATGATACTTCCATCATTCAACATACCATTCCTATGATATCCAATGAAAAGCCTGTACAGTAGAAGTTGAGAAAGATTCACCCGAATTTAGAAAATCAGATCAACTCTGAATTGTATAAGCTTCTCAAAGCCAAAATAATTTTTCCTGTCAGGCATTCAAGGTGTGTTTCTAACCTTGTTCCAGTCAAGAAAAAGAATGGTGATATTCAAATATGTATAGACTTTTGCAATCTCAACAAATCTTGTCAGAAGGACAACTTTCCATTGCCTCCTATGGAGCAGATACTGCAATCAATTGCAGGCTCAGAGCTAATGTCTTTTCTGGATGGATTTTCAGGTTATAATCAGATTCTTGTACATCCAGATGATCGACTAAAGACCACATTTCAAACCAAATGGGGAACATATGCTTACCAACAGATGCCATTTGGATTAATCAATGTTAGTGCAACATTTCATAGAGCCATACATATAGATTTCAAAGGTTTGGTGAATAAATCAGTGGTAATTTATTAAATTACATAATTGTGTATTCAAAAAAGCGCAGCAAACATTTAAAGGATTTAAAACAAATCATTGTACGTTTTCAAAGATATGGAATTTCTCTCAATCCCAAGAAACCTTTCTTTGCTTTGAGTGAATGAAAATTTCTTAGATTTATTGTATCTAAAGATACCATTGACATTGATCCTGATAGGATTAAAGAAATTTCTAAAATATCTTTGCCTCATAATAAAAAATCCATGCAATCTTTCCTAGGTTAGATAAATGTTTTCAAGAGATTTGTCCCTGACTTTTCACGAATTGTTTTACCCCTCCAATCTATGATTAAGAAAAATTATGTTTTTAAATGGGGACATACCAAGCATGAAGCTTTTAATATTATCAAACAAGCAATCGTAAATGCTCCCTCTTTAGCAACTCTGAATTTTTCTAATCATTTCATTTTATATACCTTTTCTTCTGAGACATCATATGCAGCTATATTAACATAGGTCAATGATGACAAAGTTGAAGCACCAATTTATTTCTTTAGTTCCAATTTGCAGGGTGCTGAATTAAATTATTTAGATTTTGAAAAACAAGATTTTGTTGTTTTCAAATCAATAAAACATTTCAAACCCCTTCTCAAAACTCACACTAAGGTAGTAGTTCCATTCTCACCAGTGAGAAATTTACTAATGCAAAGAGAAGTAGGTGAGAAAAGAGAAAATTGGGTAACAGCACTGCAAGAATATGACATTGAGATCAGACCAGCTAAAATTGTTAAAGGTCAAGGTCTTTGCAAAATGTTAGTAGGAGCATCCAACTTACCAGCACTACAAGATTCAGGTGATGATATACAAATATGTGAGGTAAGCCTCAATGATACTAAATAAAAATATGATGATATCACATTTTATTTGAAAAATGGATATGCCCCTATGCGACTCAGTTACAAAAGAAAAAGGGCTTTAAGGATAAAAGCTAAGCAATATGAAATCATTAATGTTGTTTTGTTTAGGAAGAATTATGATTATGTTTTACTTAGATTGCTTGAAAAATCTAAGGCAAAAAAGGTTTTGCAGGAACTCCATGATGGAATAGTAGGTGGACATTTTGGAGGAGACACAACAACACATAAAATCCTGCATGTTGGCCATTATCGGCCAACCTTATTCAAAAATGCACACGAATATGTAAGGAAATGTAAAATTTTTCAAACAGTTGCTGGAAGACAAAGGAAACCCACATTACCATTGCATCCAGTCAACATTGAACAACCATTTGAACAATGGAGACTGGACATAATAGGTGGCATCATTCCTCACTCTTCAAAGCAGCATAGATATATCCTTACAACAACTGATTACTTCACTAAATGGGTGGAAGAATTTCCACTTACAGTAGCCAATTTTGAAAACATCTTTGAATTTATTGACCATTTTATTATTACTAGATTTGGTCTATCAACTTCCCTCATGTTTGACAATGCATCTTATTTCACAAGGAATGATATGAGATAATTATCTCTTAAAAAAAGTTTCAAACTTAAATATTTTGCTAATTATTATCCTCAAGGAAATGGTTTGGCCGAATCTACAAATAAAAATCTCATAAGGATCATCAAACGAACTATTGATCAAAGTCAGAAAAACTAGCATAAATATTTAACATTTGCTCTATGGGCAGATCAAATAACACAGAAGGCCTCAATAGGCACTTCTCCTTTTAATTTGTTCTATGGGAAAGAGGTTGTTCTTCCTACAAATGTAGTTATTCCCTCTTTAACCCTAGTTCAATTTATTGAAGAAACTCCTTCCTCTTCTATGCAATTAAGGTAATCAAAAATTCTCAAGCTCGAAGAAGAAAGAGACAAAATCGAGATCATACATGCACATCATCAATAGTTAGTCAAATCTTCATTTGATGCAATTTCTGTAAGTCCTAAATCCTTTCATCTGAGAGAATTTGTATTAAAGTGGGATAAATCAGACGAGGAAAAAGGTAAGCATACCAAATTCCAAAAAATGTGGCTTGGCCTATTTTAGATTACAAAATAAATCGGCCCATCAACCCTTTTATTGCAAGATTTATCAAGCAAGAGAGACTCTCTACCTGTTAATGGCAGATTTTGAAGAAATATTTTTCATAGAAGATAACCTCTTCTATCCCTTATAAACTATTGCCTTTGCTTTTTGTAGGAAAATAAAGGTTAAATAGTATTTACTTTTGGCCTTTCAATAAAAATCTCTTTTATATTTTGATTTTTCTCTTGTATAAGTAGAGATTGTTGAGAATATAATTTTCACATTTGAGACATAAGCTAAGTTATATTTCTCTTAAACTTGTTTGTTTTACACCAAAATCATTTGTCCTTTGTAAAACCTCAACTTTATAAAGAGACCTATGTTCTACCATCAGTCAAGAAAAGCATCTTTAACAAAGAAAAAACTCTCTGTAGAGAAGCACCTTTAACTCTATAATTGTCATCCAGAAACTCTTGAGTCAATGATTCTCTCCATCTAGTGAACTTTTCTCTTTTTAGAGTGTAATTCTAAAATATACTTAAACTTAAAGGATAATAGATCTCATCAAGAGCCGACTTACCATGTTCATAGGGAAATAATAAACTGACATTACCAATACTGCATATCAAAACAAGGTAATGGCTTGAGATTATTTTAATCGAAAGACAAGGGGTCTCATCACGAGCTAGCTTGTTCAGTTGAGTTACAACCAGTGAATGGCATTGTCAATTTTGGCCATTGAACCAAGACAATGACCTTTAAGTAGAAAAAATGAAAAATTTTAGAAGAAAAAATAAACTATTTAGAAAGAAAAAAAAAAGTATACGAATCTCAATTTATCTCTAAAAATGGCACTCTTATCTGGATGGGATACTAAATCATTGATGGTTAAAAGGTAACCCTGTCAAGGCTATGAATGCTTGCTGGCAGCAGAGGCTCTACTTGTGACAAATGAGTACATCTAAAAGCTAATCTACAAGATCTCCCTGCTTTATCTTTAAAACCAAGTAAAGACTGATGTAGACAAAGGAATTTTTATTAATTTGAAGAGGATATCAAATGGATGGTAGTTAGGTGAATTTTGTTTTATTATTCAGAGAAATGTTACTTATCTTAGATTTCATGTAATTCTTATTTTCTGAAGTATATTTATTTTGGAAGTTTTAGAAGTTTCAAAATACTATCAGAGATAACTGGTTTTTCCAGTGAATCGCCAATTGTTGTGTTGTTCAAAAACCCTTTCCATTTAAAGCTAAGACTTAAGGAATTTCTTGTAAAATGAAGCGCCTATCGCAATCGCATATCGACTTTCACAAAAAACACAACTCACAAAGCAAGTTGGAATATGCGAACTGCAAAATTGCAATAGAGCAATCCAATACTTATCGCATCATGACACTTTACTTAAAGGCCAATCTTGTTGATTACAAAAGTTTGCAAAGTGCAATAGAACCTGGGACCAATAAAAATAAAGGTTATAAACTACAAATTAAGTCCAGCGCTTAGTAAAAAGTCACTTTACGCAACAATTATTCATTTAAGAAGAGTATGCTCTAAACAATGAAAAGTATGCCACTGACCTTGTATCTCGCAAAATTCTAAACAACTCCGAAAAATGCGCAACCAAAAATGAGATATTGTGATTTGTGATATTGTGATAATCTTATCACAATCGCATAATCAGCATTTCGCACTTTAAACTCGCCACCTTAAATTTGTTCCCTTCCGGATTGTGATGTGGTAGTTTAAATGAGTAATAAAGGCAATGATAAAAGATCTTAGTGCATATTTAATAAGTTTAATGGAATTTATGTTATGAGTAGCTCGACATGATTTGATATCTTTTCATCTGCGTTTTGAATAAAATCTCCTTTCTTGTCACCTTTCGAGGTTAACTATATCATTTAATTCTCACTGTCATTCTCGCTTTGTGTTTATCTGATAACTTCCATTGCTCCATTTTAGGAAACCTCAGTAGAAAACATCGTTAGAAAGAATAGTGAAGAAAGGAAAGGTGACTACGTCTAAGAAATCAGACATGGTACCACGTTTCTCTGATACCACATGCAACAAGGATGGGGGAAATACAACATGGGAAGCCATGTATAACGTGTTAGAAGACGAGAAGCCTAAGCCACTGGTAAAAAAGGCCATGGCTGATGCTCAGGAGTCATATGATGCCTCCTATTTTGAAATAGTGTGTTCATTCTTACAATGAATAGTTGTGAGACCAAATATTATACCATACATGGATATGGTAAAATGGGTAAGTGATGAGGTAGACATCTCAGACAAAAATTTCAAGAATAAAAGGCAACAGGTCATGGGGTCTTTCTCACCAGACAATCTACAACTAATGTACCAACTACCAAAGCCTCAAAATCTTTATAACAAAGTGTTCCTTGAGCATTTCGCCAAAGAGAACGAGGACTCGTTGGACATTACACAGACCTGGAGGTCAAGTAGAGGCAAACTCAAATGGGATAAAACTATTATGTACTCAATAGCATCCATCTCTCCCCCTCATAGTTTCGCAATAGCAATGATGTGTAGGTTATTTGGTAGACTCGATAGCACCAAATTTTCTATGGAGTTGCTCCCGTTTATAGATGCAGCAGTTAATGCAACAATTATGAATTTGGGTTATAGTTTATCAGACACTTTAGCAATGGCCATTATGGAATATAGAAATAATAGAAGTTTTTCTTCAAGGACTTTTTCTGCTTTCTTTATGAGTGCTTTTGTTATGGACGCAATTTGTTTTTGTTCTCATTTTTCGAATATGGGATGGAAGTGGACTGTATAGAACCCGCTTCCCATCCATATATACCATAAAATTTTGTGGGAATCTCAATTCCACCCTCATTTTTATAAAATATATTAGGGTGTTATGCTACATCTTCATAAAGCAGTTTTTGATAAAACAACCCCTAGGTTTTCTAAAGAGGCTGAAGTTGATATCTTGCCAGTAGCCAGATGGTTCAGGGAAGAGACGTTCACCTACATTATATTTTTGGGAGCATTGATTCTCCGCATGTCCTCCCATATTATGTCCCCGATAAACTATTGGTTAGAGAAATAGCCTACTAGATAGTTAGGGAAGGCAGTTTAACCAGAGCACTAAAAGAACAAAAGAAATCCATTTGGCCAACCTTCCCATTACAATGTGGTGCTTTCACACTACACGATTATGGACGTGCAGTAAAGGAAGCAAAGATTATTACGTCTCTGAAATTGGCTACAGTTCCAGGAAGGCAATACGACCCAAATCACATTGATAAGGAATTTACTGTTATGGTAAAAGTCAAACAGTTCATCCATGAGGAGGATGACTTTGATGACCTCTTCCAACAAGCAGAAACATTTTCACAAGTTCTATATATGGCATCATTATTGTTGACCCCATAAGATATTAATGCTTTCCATGTGTACAGGAATAAGAGGTTGTTAAAGGTCCCATTGGACCTATTACATATTGAACCAATAAGAGAGACAACTCCTAGCTTAAGCTTGGAGGGAAGTTCCAAAGAAAATTCTAAAGAAGAAACCCAAGAGAATTCGACTCATGAGTCAGATAACTCAGAATGACAATCTCAAAATGGAGGAGGAAACACAAATACATAATCTGAGAAAGACGCAGCTGGAACTACAGAGGAAACAGCCAAGAAGGCCTTGGCAAAGAAGTAGGCATAGGTTGCTTCTACTTCATCTCAATTAGGTAGAGCTCCAGTCATTGACCTGGAACAAAAATGGGAGAAATTCAATAAGAAGCTCCATATAGACACAAATCTTGAGAAAACATCTGAACTGGAAACCCCCAAGCAAACCCATAATAAAGCAAATCCATGAACAATAGAGGAAGGAGCTACAGGTACTCAGGATATTGAGATTATTCTTTTTGTTCCTACTTCCGAAATTGTCTTGAGAATTGAGGAGATACCTCCATTATATATATTCTATAGTCCTACTCATAAGTTTGTAGTTAAAAGACAAAGGAAGAAGATGAAACTAGACACCACTACTGCTAGGACTCTGGAAAATGAACCAATGGATGTTGTGTGGAAGGACATGCTTGTCGACCCATCAGAGAATTTCATAAATTTATCGCAGTTCGTAGGAGCTTATGCCACAGCAACCATCGATAAGGCGACGAAAGTCCAAATGCTACTTAAGGAAAAGGAATAGAAAATTCTATTGCTTGAACAAGAATTAGAACAAGAAAAAATCTAATCAGTAAGCAGAATTATAAGTAGCCCAGCTCCAAATGGAATTCGAGAAGATGAGGGTACAGCACCAAGCCAGCTTATCAGAAAAGGATTCACAAATTCGTCAAATTCAAGCCATGATGGATAAATTCAAAGACAACCCGCAAATTGACGAATTCATCAAAGAAGCGGTCAGCCTCAATTCCTTATTAATGTAGCAAGAAGAAATATTCTGCCAGAAAATCTTGCGGATAAATACTTACTGTGAGACCACTAATAAATTGACAAATCAAGTAATTGATATGAGGTTTAAGTACGAAGAAATCCACAAAAATGTTTTGAATTTATCACCTGGCAAGAATCTGAGGATGGAAGAAAGGTTGACCTACCGAAAATAGAAGAGTCCCCAAAAGATATTTTGTTTACGAATTGGGATTCTCGGTTGAAATAGGTAGAAAGGGAAACAACTATAGCAGCAGGAATAGAAAGAAGTGTAATAGAAGCCATAAATGAAAGCCTCCATGGCATTAATCTTTTCAAAGAATTTGTACCAAGGTTTCTACCAAATGTCAAATAACTAGAGCAACAATGGAAACAGACAGCACAGGAAAAGGAAGAGGCAATTAAGCAGCTAACCAGGCTTAATTGGGAGACATACTGGAATTTTCTAGTAAAGCCACACAGCCAGTGGATGACTCTGTGGTGTTTAACAACCTCTACACAAAATATGGTGCCAGCGTTGACAGATGCCATATTTGTTGGGTAGTTTAAATCTACAATCAGCCAACTGCCTCAGCTCAAGACAATGATTGATATTTGTGACCTTAGAGATCAAGTTAGCATATTAACTTTGTTCAAGTTCAAAGTAGCTAGTCATTATTTTAATTTTATTTTCAGTTTTATTTTTTCCCATTCTGAGGAAGGTTGTTTGAAACCTCCTCAGCTATTTTTGTAATAATCTATTTTGAGGCAAGTATTTTAGTATTTAAACCCCTCTCATGCATTTAGATAGGGGTCGATAAATTTTATCAAAAACCTTTTTTAAGACATTACACTTCTGTACTTTTGAGAAGGTTTTGATGAAATGAATGGAACAAGATCTATTTTTCTTTGAACATCTAGCATGCTCTACTGAAATGCACTTTCATACTCTTAGAATGTGTTGGATTGAATGAAATTGGGTCAATATTGTTGAAGCACATGAGAAGGACTTATCATATATGGTACTTTTATCGTATGATTATGTTTTATTTATGTATCAAGCAATATTTTTTTTAATGATTGTTTTATGTATGAAAGTCAAAATTATAGTTCTGCATTAATGCCCTTTTGTATGATGTTTTAGTTGTCATTCCGTTTTGAATACATGAACAATTTTTATATGCAATATATTTCTCTTAATTTTTTTGTCTAACTATTTATCCAAAACAATTATCGTTAAACAATTTTATTTCTTTTGGCAGTTGAATGATCTTTATCACCAATTATTGTAAGACATCATTGTAGATCGCATATCTTATTTTATTCCTAGGTATATTTATAGTTAGATAATGTTATATTAAGATATATGCATGTGTTTAATAGTTAGATTAGGTCATATTTAGTTGAATCATTTCCTTTTACATCTTATAACATCCCATCAACATTATCAAATCAATTCTCTTTGGGAAATTGGTCCCATTATCCCCAGTCGGAACTTCTTTCAAGGTCCGGACCAGATGGTTATCCCACATGTTGTTGTAGCGAATTTTGAGGCTTCTACAAGTCTAAATATGCTTCCATCGAATGCTTTCAGGGTGGTAGGTGATTGATTGAGTGTTGAAGAGCCCAAAGCTTTCCAACAAGCAATAGGTATGATACAAGTAGAATCTCCCTCATCAATTATTGTACGAAACACTCGTTTGGTTTTAACAAAAACTAGAATCTGGAATTCTTGTTAATGTGTGGGAGTCTAGGTACATGATTCTCAAGCTAAAATACTATCAGGTTAGGATCATGTGGATCAATTCCAACAATAGCTAATAACAATAGTTTTTGTTGCAATGGGAACATTTGGATTACTTCAAGAGCCAACATTGTTAAAGGAGCTTGAGCCAATTTTTTAACAATATTATAATTTTGAGTTGCACAGGCATGTATATTAAAATACAACTTTCAAATAACACATTTAGGAGGAGGGTGGATTATTGTTTCAAGAAGCGATCGCTCGATCTATAGAGGATCATAAGGAGGCAAGACTGATGAGGAAGGTTGATTAGTAACACTTCCATTCGAAGTATTTTGAGAACCATAGTATTTGGAATTTGTTGCTATCATAACTTGAGAAAAATGAGTGGATATCATCATGATATTGGTAAATTATGGGAAGAAGAAGATGGATGTTGGGAAACCATTTTAGTTTCTTGAGAGGGAAAAGGATCTGTCAAAATATTCGATGCATTAGATGTACCTTTTAGAAAATGGTTTACTTTTGCATGGTGTGGACATTCCTTGGTATAATGTTCCTCATCATAGATAAGAAAAGGATATCGTGGTTTACACTTTTCCTCAGGAGGTTGAGTTTTTTTATTAATCTTATTGTTGGGCATATTGTTTGCCTTTACCTTTACCCTTTTTCTTACTTCCAAGTGTCTAAGACTTATCATTCTTTGTGGATTGGACTTCATTAATATCGGAAGTAGTAGGATTAGTATTAGGAGATGGTGAATTTTAACTAGAAATAGTAGGAGTAGACTTCAAATTAGAGTGACCAAAGGGTTTACTCGTTGACTACTGACTAACAAAAACAACCACACTATCAGCGGCATGTGATCATGTGGAGGTTGATGGAACTATTTTTTATGGGTGAGGAGAATTTGTAATTTTTTCGTATAATGTGCTATGTGTTATATTATGAATAAACCATATATAAGTACTAGGAATGAGAAATAACTTGTGCTTCAATAAAAACCCCTCCTTTAGAAACATCTTCCATAATAGTAGGAAGTAAAGATTTGATAAACCACTCAGTTAATATTTGATATGGTATATAAGCTTTCACTAATCGACGAAAATGTCTCCTCTCATGTATATGATCAAAGATGTGAGTAGAGTCTGACTACATTAAATAGGTTAAAAGCTCAGTACCAGTCTCATACCAAATCATTAACTAAAAATGTGTTAAAAAACTTGTTTCTAAGGCATTGAAGTTATGAAAAAACGCATGTGGTATCTCAACATACCATTTTGTTAGATAACCTATTAAATTTATTTGGAAAATACTTAAATCAATAGAATCATCATTCAAGGAGTTCAAGGAACACCACAAATGATAATTCATGATGTGATTTTATGGTTCTTCCCCAGTATTTCTATCAAACTTAGGGATATCACTTTGTAACTTTCTTGGAATCACCAACCAAAAAGGATAATGATAAATTGGGTCATTAGTGAGCCGAGATAAATCTGGTGAATCAAGAGTTGCAATAAAAGGTAACTATAGGTTAAAATCCTGTTGAGAATATGGATAACCTTGACGATAAGATTCATTTGTATTGTACCAAAGAAGTCAATGTAAATCATACCAGGTTGAACTGTAAATCAATATCCTTGAAAAAAGGTTGTCCCTAGAATGGTTGACCTTGAAAATTTTGGCCTTGAAAAGGTTGGCCTTGAAAAGGTTGGCCTTGAAAAGGTTGGCCTTGAAAAAGTTGGCCCTTGAAAGGTTGGCCTTGGAAAGGTTGGCCTTGGAAGGGTTGACCTTGAAATGGTTGGCCTTGGAAAGGTTGACCTACAAACATTTGACTAGCCTAAAAGGTATTTGAGATTGACCTGGAATAGGTTGACCAAGATAATATTGATCTTGATATGGAATTTTGGGTATGCCTGGAATAATTTGACTAGAGGGCATATATGGAATAGCCTAGATAGTTTGACCTATAAGGATTTGAGGTATAGTTAGACCAAGTTGATACACAGTTGCTTGAGGTAACGTCTGCATAGGTTGTTGGATCAATACTTGAGGTTGAATAGTTGTTTTTTGTGCATTTTGTAGAGGTGTTTGAGGTGTAATTGGAACGGGTTGTTGAACAGGTGTTTTCATAGTACTCGGAATAGGTTGTTGAACAGGGGTTTAAGGATTACTCAGAACAGGTTGTTGAAAGGGGGTCTAAGGTATAGTTTGAACAAAGGTTTGGACAAGTTTATAATTATACACTTGAGGAGTAATCTGAGTAGTTTGACTAGAAGGAAACTAGGTAGAAGCACCAAAAGTAGTGTTCCAAATAGTACCTCCCATTTCTGGGAATGGAGCACCAATCAAGGGTTGAGTTACAAAAATTTGACTGGGGCCTACTTGACGTAGTTGACAAGGGGTTGGATAGGTTCCACCAACAGAAGGCCCTATATATGATGGATAATGTCCTCCAATAGGTTTCTCTCCCGGAGGAAAATATGGTCCATAGGATAGTTGCCTGCCTACCGAAAAGTAAGATCTAGCTCGGATATGTTGAGGGATACCTCCACTACTATATAACACATTAACTTTTTGGTCAATTTTTTATGTCTCTTTAGACATGGAATCTTGGGAAAATTCCATGGTTTGCGCAATAGATCCTAAACTAATTAAAGGTAAACTAGATGGGATTCCAGAAGACCGATCGAAAATCTAAGAAGAAGGAATATCTAATGCAATTCCTAAAAATTCTCGTTGAGTGATTGATACCCAGCATGTATAGAGGGTCCACCATATATAAATGATTTTGGAGGTCCAATAAACATGGAAATCATATTTACTTGACTGGGTCTACTTTCAAGGGTGGATGAATTTTTACTTACAATTGAGGATTCTTCCATGGTTCACCTTACTCAAAAGGGTAAACGAGTGTGTAAACATGGAGTTTCCCTAGGAAAGTAAGATAGAGGATTTGTATACCAAGGATTTGATCAAAACGTAGGTGGGATTTCAACTACTACAAGGTCTTATGAAAGAAGAGTACGATCAGTTGTAGTTGGTGCTTGAGTAATTTCTTCTATACTTAAAATATCAAGTGGTAAATTTTATGTTTCGATAGCTAAAGTTACAAATTCTTGTGATTGACTGGTAAATTAGAAATTGGACCAAGTGAAGATGAAACATGAGTTTCTAGAGTTACGTGTTTGGTGAACCAATCTTCAGGTACATATTCAAGTTCTGAAATTTCAGACCTAGTTATTTTGGTTTCATGTTCACTGATCTTTGGTTCAAGTAGTTCAGGCTCACCTTGAATTACTTTTGGTTCAATAATTTTGGTTATTTCAAGTTCATATTGAACTACTTCTAATTCTACTATTTTCAATTGAGTTACCTCAGATTCAGTTACTTCAGGTCTTGTAACACCAGGTGAATATGTCTCGAGTGTTCTTACTTTGGTTTTTGTAACTGTAGGTCTTGTAACACTGGATGATTCAAGTGTAATCTTAGGGGGTAAACCCTGCATCCTACAAGAACGTTGAGGTTGATATTCCACAGTGAAGTTTTAATGAATAAATATTACCAGTATATGATGATCAATTTTACAATTTTACCAATTAAAATAAACAAAAGCAACAAAATGGGATACCAGGTATGAAAGGTTACTAGGTTGTTGTGAACTAAACTATATGGTGAAGTATGTGCAGAAAATCTCTCTGAATGTTTCTTTCAGTGTATCACAAACAACAAGGTAGATAACTCAGTTACTTATGGCTGATTTTCAACCTAGAGGGGGTCTTTTGATATACTCGAGAGTACGTTGAAGCTCAGCCCCTATTAGTGTTATCTAATGCGTCATGTACAAATGGAAGCGTTCTAATATACTCGTCGTATGTGGAATAAGAACCACCTACAGAATGTAACACATAAAATTAACAATAGCTCCTAGGTTTATAGACGTTAGAACAAGTCTTTGAACATAGATCCACTAAATATTGATTAATTAATGCCTTGGTAAATTTAATTAATTTCATTGTTTTTCTTCTTATGAAAGTAGTCAAGTATGTATGGTAATCAATCAATGTAATAACTCAATTTCAATGCAGCGAACATGAAATAGATCATTTTCACTTCGATGAATCTTATCTAAATAAAGGAGAATATTTCACTCAATTTCCAAGAATGCAAAATTCAATCTTCTACAAATCTCTTTTAATTCAAACCCAAACAATTCCAAAAGCACTTTTTCAAAATCAAAAACACTATATTGCAGGAATCAATTATCAATATAAAATTATCACAAATGCTTTGATGCATTGATTTTCAAATGCAAATCAATGCAAGCAAAAATTTGTTTTATGTTCAGAACAAGCATATAAAACAAATCAAAGTTATCTTAATTAGAACACTAGATTTTCAAATATGAAATAATTCTTTACAATAAGAAAGAATAAATGTTCTAATCAATTCAATTGAAATAATCAAAAGAAATTTCAGAAGCCAAAGACTCTTCTTAATAGATAAGCAAATCATCCAAACACACTAACTTCAAATCTAATGTTGACTTTTCTCAGGTAAACACAGACCCAAAACATCACAGCCAGAAAAAATAAAAATAAAAATATCTATCTATCTATCTATCTATCTATCTATCTATCTATATATATATATATATATATATTATATATTCTATTATATATATATATATATATATATATATATATATATATATATATATTATATAGTAGAAAAATTAATTAAATAAAATAAATAAATAAATAAAAATAAAAATTGTGGACACAGAAGATAAAACCCTGCTTATTTGACTTTTTCTAAGGCTATTGCACCTACACAGTTGACACCAGTGTAGTGTCACACTATTTATAAAGGTGAAGTGCACAAGGTGTCGCTTTGTTGCTAAAAGCATAGTGCGACAAGAAGATGCACAAAGAAAAAAAAAAACTAGTGAAATGCCTCTAACAATTGAATTTTTAGGATCAAAACAAAACCTTAGGAATGTTGGAAGGCCACAATGAGAAAAGGAATCCAGTGAAGAACTCAATCATCCCCATTGGATCTGCCAAATTGTTATCTGGTTGAATCTCATTCTACAGATAGAGGAAGATCTCCCTAGGCTTGGAAACCAAACCTAATAACAATTAATACAAAATACATTAATTCTTCTCTAGAAATACTTGAATCATTTAGAGGTAAACCTACCCAATGACCAAAATAAGCCTTCAATCCTTTGTTTACTTAAGATCCTCCTCACCTTTCAATCCCTAAAATGGAATATGATATGACAAAAGCAACACAATATCAAAGTATACAATATATAAATGAATTCAAGTTATTTCTAACTAAAAGATCAAGGAGTTTTTATATATATGTGTAAACATTGAACACATTGTATGAGAAAAACAATCCACTTTATATTAACAATGGGAAGACAAGATTAAACCCCTTTTGGCCTTGATTCATAAGCTCTCTTCCAAGAAATCCAATCCTTCCTCTTGCAAAGACAAGACTTCACTCTTCAATTTGACAGCATAAGGTTAATTCAAAAGTAAACCCCTACTCCTTTATTTTTCATTGTATCTATAGGAGAGGAGAGGATATTTAAGATCCATATTCTAAGGGATAAGTTCCACAATTAGAGAAGATTGGTTCCATGATAAGGGTGGTGACATCCATAATTTCTAGGATGAGGTCCAAAGAGGTAGGAGCTCAAGGTCTGGTTGGTTGAGATAATATTCCTCAACAAGGTTCTAGACTTTACTTTTTTATTTTTACCCATGTTGAAAGGGTTTCACACTTTGTAATGGAGAACAGTGCACCACTCTATGTAGCTTTCAATAACTTAACTTGTGGTGTCCCGGATTGTATCTAGGAAAGGTGCGACATTGCTTAAAATTAGGGTTTTTAAGCAATGTAATCCAAAATTATTGGGATATTCAGAATCATTTTGTAATAGCCTCCTCCCACATTTATCCAAGTAACCAGCCAACCGAGGTAAACATGTGATGATGAGTTACTATGATATGATTTTACTCCCTATGTGTTAGTCAAGGAAATGGAACTGATGGAACGCATCACACAAACCTTCCACATCAACAACAGAACTCCCAAGATCCATCCCAACCACTCAGGTAACCAACCCCTGAGATCAACCGAATTTTTAGTGCATCAAACCCCTGGAAGCTCCCTTGATATAGACAAGGATGTGTCTAGGAGGCTTCATAAACTCTCGCAACAAGGGCAAGGGAGCTTCTGGGGACATTTTTCCCCATTTTTGTGCCTGCGACTCAGGGACTTGTGCCACATTTTCAGGCCCACATCCCAGGTCACTGCCCATAACTCAATTACAAGTCTAGAAATGAAATTTCATAGCAGAATAAAGATACATTTACAAAAACGTTAACAAGGACTAGATTTGACCCCTACTAGCCATGAGAAGAATTTCATCAAACATGTCACAACATGAAAGCTACAAGTCTTAACAACATAAATAAGCATAGGGGTATCATACTTATCTGAAAATAATTAAGAAGCATTGATGCATCAACACATTAGCTACAATTTCATCTATTAGGCCATAGATACATTTTTCATTCATTTACAAGAAAAAACATGATATGAGCCAAACATCATGACAGTCATAAAACTTATTCATAACCAACATATAAACATCAGAGATGTTGAACATAGAACACTTATATAAGCCACATAACAATAAGCATATTTACCCATCAATAAGCATATTCAAATATGTGTAATTATAAATACAAGACATGTTCTTCATGTTGGATTCAAGAAATAGAATTTCAATTGTTGAAATTTAATTTTTATATCCTCACAATGTCAAGTTAGCCTTCATGAATATCAAGTAGCCCCAGCCCAGTGGACATGCCCCTTGGGGCACTCTTATCCACTATGTATACATTATTTGTCTTCCTTCACTGAGCATCCAATTTGGATCACTTAAGTTTATATGTGGGACTCCTATGAGGCACCAGACTGAGACTTTCTAAGGCAGGAAAAAATATCTTATGTGGCAAATCAAAATCTCTTCTTAATAGATCGAGTTCTGGGAAAATATAAAGAGAAGGATAGACTAATTTCTCAATAGATCTAAGGATAAGGAGAAACCAAGTTCTAGGTATACCTAAGGAGATGGAAAGAATGTGTTCTGGGAAGACTTGAATATCTGAGGAAGACCAAATTTTCTAAGTCTACCATAGCAGGTTGAGTTTATATCTATTTGACCAAGTTTGTATTCAGATTGACCATATTCTTGATTGAAAGATCAGATTGCATCTCTAGTTGAACAGAATAATTTCTCAAGGGAAACGTTTGTTGGGTTTTTACCCCAAAAGGGTTGTCCTAAGGTAAAATATTTGTGTCTCTTATTTTGTTGTCACTTTATGATCCAACTAACATAAATGTTTCTTTTGTTGATTTATTTTGCGTAATTGCTTAGTGATGAATATGAATGTGAAAATTATTAAATCATTAAAAGTAATTATCAATTTAGGAGACTTCGAAAAATCAACATGCTGTTAAAGTTATGGTGAAAGAGCAGCCTTGAAAAAGAAGTCCTTTTGTTTCAAGTTATCCTCTAGGGATTTTTCTATCACTAACCCTATAATTCCAAGTCCAATAAGCATAAGGAATATTCCAAAAGAAGGCTAAGATCTTCCTTCTTTTTTGTGCCCTAGAAAATCTACACTTTATCCTTCCCTAGAGAACAAGTCAATAATGAAATCATATGGTAAATAAAGGAAAGAGAAAAAATGTATCTACTATTTAGGTTGAGATTTTGTTGAGTCTATGAGAAAGGGTGTTGTCTATGCAAATCCTCTCTACGAACAAAGATGATCCCTCTAGCCCAATAAGTGGCACTAGCAACCTACGTGACAATCTACAAGACACTTTCCTAAATTTACAATTGAAATGGGAGAAGAGGAAGACGGCCTACCTCGTTTTGATGCTATAATGCACTCCTTTGTTGAAGATATCGAATTGCTTGTTCCTCAGGCTCAGATCTACTTCTCACATCATTTGAATACCTACACAAGAGATCAAAGACACAACAAGGCATACAAGTACAACAAACATAACTGAAAGTAATCCACTTAACAGATCAAGGATCATTAAGATAAATGATGCATTAACACAAACATTTATGGAAAGAGAATCAGCAGTTGTATATATTAATGAAATAAATGAGGAAGTGTACAACCAAACCTTGATGTCAATAATCTCTCTTTCAGTGAATGTCCAAGTCCAAGCTCAAGCTCTCCAAGCACTCCTTCTCCAAGCCAAATGAGTAGCATGTAGGCACTATCTCAGCATAAGTGTGCAAATAATCAGAGATCATCCATTTGGGAATGGGAGAGGATGAATAGATAGGTAGGGAGAGGGATTTAGGATCTCTCCAAAGATAGGGGAAGGCCCCTCATCTCAAGGAGATAACTCATAGGGATAAGATCAAAGGGCAATATTGGGAGAATTTGACCACATTCACATCAAAAAACCTCCATCTCATTGTTCTGGAAGCCTCTAGATCACTAAGATTCTTGTCCTCTTTGGGAAAATTTTCCTTTTATGGATTAACGTGAGTATCCAAGTAAAAATAGTGTTCGCAGCGTGAGGCCAGTATAGAACAACTCGCCATCAGCACTAGTTGCCATTGTCAGGGTCGCGCTTGTCCCAAAATTAGGGTTTTAGAGCTTACTTCTTCAAGGAAGTCTCAAGGTATGTTTCCATCAGTGTTTCAAGGAGGATCTAAACTACATATCAGGATGGGTAGACTTCATTATTGCCAAGTTTCAGGCACTTCAGGGTATGACACAGGGAAGTACAGGAGGTGTGAAAAAATATTGTGTAACAGATGCCCCCTAAAGCATGAAGGCAGAACAGGGAGTGATGGATGAGATGCTTTATGATATTTTTCTAAGACGCGAAAAAACACTATCAGGAGACCTGCAAAGCAAGGACACCTATGATACATGTGTGATGTGAAAAACATGAATCCACGTTATAGACGTAGCCATCCGGATAGAAAGGAATATGTGAAAATATATATGGCATGGGCGCAACCATCTAAATGAAAAAAGGATCACATGTAAGTCTAAGATCCAACATATAGACGCAGCCACCCGATATAGAAGGATGATAATTATCATAAAAATAAATTCCCAAGGTATGGTCACAGCCATTTGTAGAGAAGAAACATGTGTACAATCATGAACAATACATAACTCCACACAACCTGAGTCATATCAGACAAAACTCAGGGTCTTACACTCCATCCCAAACCCAATCAAAGTACGAATTCTAAAATTTGAATTAATGTATCAAAGTCGAACATGCCAGAAAACCACGTGATTACCGACCGATGATGTGAACCGTTAACAAGCACAAGAGGAACCACCAATAATGATAATGGCTCTCAAGGTACGACAATACAATTCGTGAATGTGAAAATAAATTTGAAGTCGAACACTCGTGGAATCGCTCGATGGAAGGCTAATGGTGAAAACTTATCATCGGACATGAAGAACTTTCCATTAAGTCATGTAAGCTCTAAGGTATTGAAAGGGAGTCTCTAAGTCACCTTCTTGGATAATGAGTTGAAGTCAGCAGGAAGTCACTCGTTGAAGGAGGGCCATGATGATTCCCCCATCATCGACATGAAACAAGGAATAAAATGGAATAAATGAGTATGATCCAAGACTGTAGCAAAATTTCAGACAATGTATAGGTAATAAACTGCAGATAGGACTTCTCTTGAACATATCGGCGACACGACTCTAGTGTGCGACAGCATTTGACTCAACATAAGAAAAAATGATGAAAAAATGGAATAGTCAGATGAGAGGAAAAATGGATCATCCAAACCCGGAAATACAAGTGACTGAGAAAGGATATCCCAAACCTGACACAAGAAACAGATGAGTGTCATGTTCAAGAGCGACATGCTGCCTATACAAAAGATGTTTCACTTTCATTTTTCCCCACTATTTCTAATGAGTACCCCAATTATTTTTTATCACAAGCTTGAAGGGGATAGCATATGCTTGTCATATAATTTCATTCTTCGAATGAATCCATCCTAGTAAGTTTTATGAGTCCTAGGAAGGAGAAACTCAGTCTTGTCATGGTCAAGTCTTTCGTAGTTTAATTTTTATGAGTCCGACGGAAGAATAACTTGGTATCTTTTTCATATTTAGAGAGTTTTAAAAAGAGACAAAAAAGAAAACTACATCATGTCCCTTTTTGTAATTTGTCTCTTGAATCCAAAAAGGTAGAAAACAATATCTGAGAGAACCTCATGACCATGTCGACCAAGGTGTACATTTTTCGTAAATAGTCAATCTCAGCTCGAAAAGGGGTAAACGTCTACTGAGACAACGTCAATTCATTTAATTTAACGAGTTTGAAAATACAAGTACTCAGCGATATTTTCATATTTCGAGAGTCAGAAAATAGCTTAAAGATCTCTCCACGGGTTTCCTTTTTCATTTATTTTTAACGAGTCCAAAAAAGAGATAAAACAAAAACTCGTTGAATCAGTAAAAAATGATCACTATAACCACCGAAAGAACTTGTAACTACACAAAGACAACCACATATCACTGATATCGAGGAAAATAATAAAATATGGGCAAAAATGTATTTAAAAACTTATAAATAGACCAAAAGTAAAAACATTTTTACCATTTCACTTGGAGTAAATTGGAGAGTACATTTTACCCTATTTTCCTTGATTCTTCAGGTAAGCAGTGTGGGAGATCCAGGGCACCATTTCACAAATCATCAACTACAAGTAAGATATATTCCCTTTTCCTTGATTTTCATTCTACTTTTATGCCATTTCATAATATTTTTGCTGGTTAAAAGGGGGGATTTCAAATTTTAAAATCGGGGGCGATCAGCATGAGTCTGCTCATCGGATCTGCATTGATCACCCCTGAGCCCAAAAGGCTCTCATGCTGCTAGCACGAAAATAATTAAAACAAACCTGTTTTCTGCAGGGCAGAAAAAAGAAAGAGAAAGCATCTCTATTGATCGATTTTTTTGAGTTTTTGATCCGTGGAAATTCATTTAATCAATGTAAATGGTTGTTTTATAGGAGATTTCAACAACATGGTCATTGAATGGAAGGAAAGGGGCCATGAGGCAGAAGATCACCAGGCTGCCCAAACTATTAAATGTGTCAATTCTTTGAGGGAGTGTGGGTTATTGAAATTCTTCAGAACCCCAGGACTTGGAGCTCAAAATGATATGCTACATCATATGATTAGTCTATGGGATTTTGATCGGCAGATCTTCATCATCAGATACCAAGAACTAGAGCTAGAAGTAGTTGATATCTTCTTCATTACTGGATTATCCAGAAGAGGGGAAAGAGTCCAACTCTTTGGATCTCATGGAGGAGGTGAGAGCATCAACACCTTAATCAGAAGGAATTTCATGGGTGTAGAGACAACCGTAGCAGGAAGGTGAAGAAAATTACCATCGACAATCTTCCCTTGAGGATAATTCTACACACCATGGCCCATATAGTTGGGGCGTAGGCTTTACATGAGATCTCAAAATCGCAATTTTAGTATGCAGTGGATTTCCTTACTCCAACGGTGTTCAACTAGTGTGAGGGACTACTGATCAACATGAAGAGGAAACTGACCAAAGGAAAGTTTGGAAACTTGAAGCAATTCGGCTTTGGTTCGATTTTGGTCACTTTATTTTTGGAGCGCATGCCCTTATTTTGGTACCAGTGGATAGAGGTGGAGGATCCAGCTCCACAAGATCTGAGGCTGCTCAGATGGAGTGAGATCATGCCTCATGGGGGAGGGGGTCAATGGATGCATTTCCCTCCGTCGTTCTTTGGTTGAATGCACCAACAAATGATCGTTGTGGATGACTATGCCTATGGAGGCACGAACTTCAGAGGAGATCTAGATCTGCCTCTACCACCGGGTTAACAATGGACCAATGTAAGTAAAACTTGTTTTTGAAATTTTTTCAAGTTTATGAGTTTTTGTTTTTGTTAAAGTGCATCTGAGAGTTTACTTGTGATCAATGTGAAGATGTGGGAACAGAAAGGACTCCTGGCATGTCACCAATAGCATGGCGAGTAGCATGTCAAATAGAAAATGCTCCATATGAGGAAGAAGCAAATCCTATGGAAGAGATGGAAAAAATTCTGGAAGTGATTACTCGAGGGATTCCAGAATACACCACTATAGATGATTTGTCACTGTGATACCAGAAGCACACAGTAGGAGTGTCTACGAGACTTTGTCGACTATTGGGTTGAGTGATCGGAGTGGTCTCATGTTATCGTGAGCATCATGTGGGAGAATAGCATTTTCTGGTCATGTTTTTTGCAATATTGTAGGTTTTGAAAGCCATGTGTCCCAGAACACTTAGTTTTGAAATTTTGATGAACAAACTTTGACACATGAGATATAT
>APFE030156380.1:120010-135713 GCA_000404065.3 Pinus taeda
ATATATGCATGTTTCTATCTTCTACTTATGTGTTCATGTATCATGATGATGTGATCAGTTTTATAAGTTATGTTGATGTCTATCAAGAACATAATTTTCTAATGCATCTGTTAGTGTATTCAAATTCCGTGGAATGTGCTGATATGTGATATAATCAAAATTTCTTTCCAGTAATCGAACATGTATATACATACGCAATCTCTGGATTTCTTACTAAGTAATGACTATTCAATTATAACACAACGAGTTGTGAATCTTACTTAACAACTAAATTTCTAATGCCAAGAGCAACTTCTTTGGATAACAGTTTAATAACAACATTGTACTCGGAAATATTATTAGTTGTTTGTCCTAGGAAAATACCTTGTAAATCGATCAACTCGCCATCAGGGGAAAAAAGTGCCCAAGCAATGGAGGATAAGTTTCGTGTGCTACAACAAGAACCATCAGCAAAACCAACATAATGTTTTGATGACATCTAAAAACCGAGTAAAATGCAAAGTAAGCAGAGGAAACATGTCTGCAAAGCAAAAAATCACACCAAAAAAAATCAAAATTGCACACCAATGAATTCACACACTAATGTAAAAAAGTAATTACACAAAACTCACGCATAATACTTTTTCAAATAAATCTCGTTGCAGGGTTGTGATAACGCGTTACCTTTTTATTCAACCAACTCATAAGCACCTTTTGCAAGACACGTTTAATGATGTATGGCCCATGCCACATAGGTTCAAACTTTCCAGCTCCCAACTTATTGTTGGCTTGGTCATACAGCAAGACCAAGTCACCTTCAGCGAAAAAGTCGCAGAGAAATAGTTTGATCAAAATGAGCTCTAACTTGTTTTTTATGTGCTTTGATCACCAACGTAGAAATACGACGGGTCTCATCAAGCCTCTTGAGATAAAGTAATAGTTTCTCTTCAGGTGAGGTATCGAGGAGTAGCTCGATAGCTAGCTTTAGTGAAGGAATTTCACACTCGATCTGGAGTGTCACCTCTAAACCATAAACCAACTAGAATGAAGGGAAACCAATGGTTTCTTAGCTAAAGTCCGGTAATCCCAAAGAGCCGAGAATAGCATGAGATGCCAATCCTTCTTATGCTTCCCAATGGTTTGTTGAAGCATAGTAATCAAGACTATTTTAATTGCTTCAACTTCGCTATTGGCCTGTGGGTAGTAAGGGTTTGAGCTATCATGGTGAACACCCAATAGAGCAGTCAGCTCTGCCATCATGTACTAACAAAAATGTGATCCGTGATCAGTGATAATGGCTTGAGGGACACCAAAACGGGCTATGACATGGTTAAAGAGGAACTGAGCAACAGTGATACCATTAGCATTATATGTAGGCATCGCCTTGGCCCATTTAGTAAAATAGTCGATGGCGACGATGATAGAGCCATGCCCCCTATCCAAGTGAGGGTTACGTGTCATGAAATCTATGCTCCATTTAGAAAATGGGCCAATGGTAATGATTGGGTGTAAGGGTGTTGATGGGGTGCGTTGTTTGTGGGTATAAATATGACATTTATAGCACTTTTGAACTGCCATAATACAACCTTTGAAGATAGAAGGCCAAAAATAACGGGCACGAACACCATAAGTGATATGTCATCACATGGGCCTGAGAGTCCTCTTTAAATTTTCCTTCAAATTTAGGCAAATTGCTTGGAATTTTAGTGGGAACTAGAAGCCAATAAGGCGAATAAATAATTGGATCATTAGTAAGCCTTGAGACATCGAGCAGTTCCAATGTCGCTAAAAATGGCAATTGTGGGTTAAAAGGCATATAAGGCCTTCGATAAGGCCCAGTCTACGGGTTCCAACCTTGTTGGTAAGGATTCTTCCCCCAAAGTGGAGGATTTTGACCATAAGGGGCTTGATTTTTCCCCCACTGAGGGGTACCTTGACCATAAGGTGGATTATGTCCAAGGTAGGGTTGATATTGACCTGCCATAGGTCACTGATAACTATAAGGAGGATAAACATTATGTGTGGCATATGGATTCTAAGGTTGTTGCACGTGCTGGCCCTAGTAATAAGGTTGTTGGCCCTGCTTCTGCAAGGTTTGGCCTTGTGTCTGCAAGGTTTGACCTTGTTGATATACAGGTTGGGCTTGATGCTGCAAGGGTTGACTTTGATGTTACAATGGTTGACCTTGCAAATACAAGGGTTGGTTGGGTTGTTGGACAAACTATGTTTTTTGTTGCAAAGGCTATTGAAACTATTGCAAAGGTTTCTCCTGTTGCTGCAAAGAATGACTTTGTTGTTGTAAAGGTTTCCCTTATTGCAGTAAATTTTGTCGAACGGTTCCTTGAGGAATTCTCTGTTGGTACTAATAAGTTCCAATTAGGATTTGACCATAATATGCACCAAGAATAGGATTTTGACCAGGTTTCACATGAGGACTAGCTTATGGAATGTAAGAAGTATTTTACAGTGCGTGTGAACCATCTGGAACATAAGACTGTTGGAGAGGTATCCGGGTCATGTAAGTCTATTGATAGTGGATATTACCTGCCCCGGATGGGTCAACGGGATTAGGTTGAGTCACTCCAGCCATGTGAGGTTGTGATCCACTCACATGGGTTCCATCTGACACAAGAGGAAAGTTGGGACTTTTCCCCCCAAGCTGTGAATGAGGAGGTGGTACATTTTTTCCACTTGATGGAGGGACTAAGGAACTTACAGACGTGTAAACAAAAATTGTCGGTTGCATCAAAATGGAAGGTTGAAATGACGGTAATGGTTGTGATGGAATGGTTGGTTGAATCGGAACTGAAGTAACGCTAGTTTTCACAAGGATCTGAGAGGTCGCGTTAGGAATAAACGGACTAGAAGTAGGCATATAATTTGATGACCAAATCGGATTTTGGTACAATGAAGAAGCACTTGGAGTTCTTGAAACTAATTGAGCCAAGGTTGTATAACCATTTGGAAGCATAGACCCATTTTTTCCAGGAGGCGGTTGATGGAACGCTTCCTACATAAGGAAAGCCTTCCAGAGGAAAGTCATATTCAGATTCATTATCAACATTAGGAGTGTGAGTAGCAGAAAATTTCGGAGGACCTCGAGGAGAGGTTGGAATCTCACCTTTTGAAGCCATAGGTGGAAAAAACTGACGAGGAGGAATCCGAGATAAATGAGGAGATAACTCCAAAGGAACACCCAGTTGATCATATGGACTATAAGGATGTTGAGGAGATACCACAAATGGATCAAATAATAGATTCAGAGGATAGAAAACAAACCTCTATGGACTCTCATGGGTTTCTGGATCAAACTCCTGAGATGACAATGAATCTCGAGGTGGAGGACGAGAAGCAGGGGATTGGATGCTTGGGACAATTCCAAGTTCAAAGCCTTGAGCTTCAAGTGACTGTGAAACTTCAGGATGAACTCCTTGAGAAGACCCTTCAGTATCAGACAATGAAGGGGAACTGTGAGGTGAACTTGACGGTTCAGCCACGATGAATTTCTCTCAAGAGCATAAGGAGAAGGTATTGTTCATTGAGGGTTGATTAAAATTAAAATTTACAAGGAATTACTCAATGTGAGGCTAATAAGCAACTGCATGGGTTCGACATGTTATCGTTGGAAGTTAATTTTATGACACGAAACAAAAAACAAATCAAAACGAGTACCGCTAGGCAAGAGGGTTTACCAAGTATTCGTGAATCATTATATACACCTTAGTTGAAACCAAGGACTTGACATATGATGGTCGATCTCCCCAAATGTTTTGTTCGGTATATCATGTTTACAAGGTGGCTGACTAAATGCAGAATCCATCTAGAGGTAGAATAAAGAAAAGTGTTATTAATAAAGTCCAATTCAAGACACTTGCTAAAATAATGTTCATATGAAAATGTTGTCATAAGTCTTGTGTGATATCTTGTATATGATACGCCAGAAGGAACAGTGATAAAAGAGTCTCACATTCTTGGAAGATTTTATAAACTTAGGTTTTTGTAAAACCTTAGAATATCTTAAAGAGATCATTTGGATTAAAGTCTTTGTACATGCCTAAGTTGCATCATATTGTAAGATATGTTTTCAATAGTAGAAGTATTGTTTTGAAGTTGTAGACTCTAATACCTTGTGCTACTATGGAAATATCATATATGAATAAATTTTTTGTCAAAGATGAAAAGCATGACTTGCATTACATTATTGTAACTATGATAGATGAAATATGTTGTTGAATTAATTACTATATTCTACGTATTTCTATAACATATTAGTAAATGGAAAAGTTTCTCCTTCAAGTATTTAAGAAATGATCAATTCAATTTGATTCAAGAAATTTTCTCCAAGAAAGAAAGGGATCTCATAAGAAGAATCATAAAACTTGTGCTATGAGACCTTGGAAGATCATATAGTCCTAAGGTTTGTAAACCCTAGGTAAATCTTGAATGACATAAGAAACCCATAGGGTTTGTGGACAAATCCCTAGACCCAAAGTATTGGAAGATGACAATTTCACTAATGAAGAAGCCCTAGCTCATGTAAGGAATGAAAGGCAAGCAACATGGTTGATGATGAAGAAAAAGATTATGAGTTTGCATATGGATTTTTACAAAGAAGGCAAAGATCAATAGGGAGTTGAAAATTTTCGTTCAATCCTCAAAGATAAGTACTTTGTATCTCTCTTCCTTTATTAATATTGTTTATTCTATTGTCTTTGTTCCTTTTTCCTGGGTTATAATCATTATTCCATGGATTCCTAATTGTGTTTTCAGGTACAATGTGAAGGCAACCAAGACTATGGCAGCAGGTGGAAATATCAGGAAGAATGAAGTAAATTTTATGACAAGAGAATTCTCTGAGCAAGAGTAATTTGCATTCAAGAGGGAGGAATAGTACCATACCATATGACTATAAAAGCTTCCAATTCAAAGGGAACATATGTTAAGCTAGCAAGTATGGAAGAAAGATGTATATGGAAATTCTAATGATACTTGAAGGGAAGTCAGTAATGACTTTAAAGAGGATCTACAAGACCTATAATGCAATATATGGCAGCAAGATTCATGAAAATTATCCTAGTAAGAGGGAGGAGACTATGTTAAGACATTTGTTCCAACATTGTTAGGTACAATTTTATCATAATTATTATCTCTATGCTTTTTATTGAAGGTTACATCAAATGGATTATAAGAGAATTTTTTCTCTATGAATTAATTAAAGAAGTGTACATAATCTTATATCAAGTCTTTTTAGGTACATGAAGGAGTGTCTTGCTTGAAAATAGAAGAAGGCTTTGAATAGGCTCCTCAAATTTGGTAATCTTGGAGTAATGGATCAATATTGATTTTGTTATCACATGGCTTGTTAATAACAGTTAATAGAAGGACTCATGTGATAGAGGGAGAACTTAATCCTTGCATCAGATTTAGAGGGAGTTGACCTCCGCGTTCAAGATAGAGGACCTAAATTTGATGCATAACCTCCTTGATCAAAAGAAGCATACTATTGATATCCCTTAGAGATATTTTTTTCGGATGATGGACCGTCATTGAGGTTGTCAGACTAGATAGTTGATATGTTACCGTAACTAGAAATGTTAAGTGGTAGAGGAGCAGCTAAGATTTCCACAGAAATATCTGTTTCAAAGAAAGCACCCAATTAGGGAGACCAGACAGAAATTGTGGTGATGAATCCAGTAAAGGAATGATTGAGCCAAGGAATATGGCTCTACATGTGTTCAAGTACCAACATGGTACATATGAATATGAAGTTAAATAATGAAGTGTAGTTGTTGGAATATACAGATTCATATTGGGAATAGAGTGTAGAAGACAAAAATTTTACATCATAATGTTGCTTCAGGTCAGGCTCCGCTATGATTTCTTGGATGAGAAAGAAGAAGACATTAGTTTCACTTAGTATTGCAGATGTTGAGTATACTGTAGCTTGGATGGAAAGTTGTGAAGCAGTATGGATTCAAAAGTTAATTGTAGGATGGTTTGATCAAGTGTAGGAGACAATGTTTGCAATGTTCCTTTTTGTGGTGTTCCTTATGGCATGGTTAGGATGGACTCTCAGAGTTAGGGGCAAACAGGTCACAGGTGCAATTTGCGTCATCGGCAGGCCTAGGTACTTTTGGTGGGGTTTTGAGGAGTTTTTATATGGTCTGGTGGCATTTACTTGGTATATTCCATCATCTGCACAATTTTCCTTTTATTTCATTTCATTCCAAAAACTTCCAAAAAACAGAGTCATTAATGGCCTTGACTTAATTAATTATGCTTAAGGTGGCATTTCAAGAGCAATACTTGGCAGAACACCTTAGCGTAATAGCTTGTTGGAACCAGAACGAGAATATCTACAAGATGGGATGGCAAGAAGTGATTTTCAGTGGCCTAAGGAGGCATGGTGACCAATTTACCACTTGCTAACATTAAAAAATTATTTTAAATAAGGGAAATAAGCTCAATGATTAAAATAATAATAAAATAAGAGCTTTTAGAGGGGTCCATCATATCTATAAAAAGAGGAGGAGGATGCCATTAGAGGACATCTTGGGTTTGATATTACTTCTTGTATGAGAGGTTGAGAACCTGGTTCTCTAGCCGGTTTGCAGTAGTCTTCTCACCGTGCCATATCACCAAGCCATATACACCATTTCTAGATTCATTCATCAGTTGGGTCAGAGATCTTTTTTTGGGTTTTTCTCTACTTGCTTAGCAAGCTCAGGTTACACTAGTCCTTCATGTTAATGTACTCCCTTCAGTTGATTAATAAAATGGATCAGTGATTTTATCAGCATCTATTTGTGTATTATTTGTTGGTTGTGTTCCTATTTACATTTATTTTGTTGTTCAAGCTTATTTCTGGTATCTACTATTCAAATTTTCAATGTGGACATTAAAGTGGTATTAGAGATGGTTTTCCTACCAACTTGAGAATTTTGTCAAAATATCTTACTTTTATTTGCATGATTGAAACTCTTCGGTGGGGTTTATTCTCACCCTAGTCAGTTTTTTCATGGATTCAATTATTATCTATGTTAGATACCAAGTCTAATTGTCAATTGTAAAGGCCCCGAAGTATATTATCTGTAGCAACATATTGACTACGCGTGGAATATTATCAGTGCAAGACAACCAAACCGATTTCATCAATATCGACAACACCGAAGTTAGTGGTTTTAAGGGCCAATTTGAAGTTGTAAGGCCCGAGCTAATATTCCCTTGGGATTGATTTCTGGATCTCGTGTGCAATATAGGAGCCAAATTATGGAGGTAGCGTGATTATTTTGGCGTGATCATCAAGTGGAATTCTCATTGTGTGATGAGGGATGGATTCAAAAATTGTAGAAACGTATTGGGCCATTCACATGAAATATATTTGGCTCGGCTGATTGGGCGGTGATGAAGCCAAGTGGGAAAAAAAATAATGTCGTGCGTATGCAACCAGTGGGCAGAACAGAGGATTGTAGCCATGTTGAATTTTCAAGTTGCGTCTCTATTTGATAGGAATTCATTATGAAACATTGTTCAGTTATGTTTTGTTGGGAAAATCTACATTATTGTTTTATGCGATCAATGTTCTAAGTTCTCTTCTAGGAGGTTCAGGAGAGAAATTTTATAGGAATTCATTCAAAAATTTCCACGTTGAATTTTCAAATTGCATCTCTATTTGAATTCGTCAGGACTAAGTGACCAGGCTAGAGTCACATTTTGAGCTTCGACTCAGAGCGAAGAAGAAACCACATCATTCTAGTAGCTCGAGCAAAATTCGTAGCGAGAAGAGAGTCACCCCAAATTTGGGTGGAGTTTGTATTATCAAGACCCGAAAGTGGAAGGAACAGTGTTCAAATTCACGTGTTTAATTTTCCTATAGACAAGGTGTGTGTATGACATTGTATAATCTGGTGCACATTGGTTGAGACTGAGGCCAAGAACCCCATTGAATCTTTGATTGAGGTTCCAAGACCATTGATCATTAAGGGTGAATTAACGAACTGTCAGAACAGAGCTGAGTCATAAGTGAAGTGAACTCTAAGTGATGGAGTGATGGGTTGCAATGTATAAAAATATCGTAATACCTGTATACATGGATGAAAGTGATTTATAATATGGCAGCGCTATAAATCTGTGGTTGACGTTGAAAATCCTACAAATCATCATATGATTGAATTAGTTGTGTGAGTCATAGTGCGAGCATTAACGACCTGTAGTGCATCAATTTGAAAACAGTAACTATTGATTTTGCGTTATTCCTGTATAAGGGACATAATAAAGTCCTACTACATGAATTCTATGACAGTTTTTTGCAGCTACAACTGTAGGATTGTGTCAACCCTATAATGTTGTTATATGGTATCCTACTTATTGTCATTTTACTACTGAGAGAAATTGTCATGACCATGATATAGAAAAGTCATGTTGATTCCCAATATAATTGCTTAAGCCTTGGGTAAAACTTATGAAGTCATACATATTTAGTTTTTCATTGTGTGGCTTAGAGCATGGATTGTTGTACGTGTTGTAAGAGCCCTATCCTAGGGTCTTCTAACAGATTTATTTCTCTAGAATTTTAAATGCAATAAAAGGCAATAATTTACTTTCTTACAAGACTTTTAAATAATGAAAATTTTACCATTTACATTCTAATCCTTCTAAATTATAGTGAACATTTCATTTTAATAAATTTACATGAGTAATCTATAGAGGAATACATGTACCGGTGGCTGGTGGAGATGCCCTTAAGTTGTTGCTCTTGTTGAACGCTCCCCTTGACTGACCCAACTAAATTTACATCCCAGCCAACTAGGAAATAATCCCTAGCCCAGGAAACCTGCACAGGTTCCCTAGCCCTCTGAGCCCAAGTCCAACCAGATGTAGTGTGTGTGCCCAAGATGAATGATCCAGACCAAGATGAACAATATTTCTCTCCTCTCAACAACCCAATAAACATTCACAGATTCCTAAGGTCTCCAAAAATCATAACAAATCCTAAAATCACAACCAACCCCAAA
The DNA here is from genome assembly GCA_000404065.3 of Pinus taeda. Classification (NCBI taxonomy): domain Eukaryota; kingdom Viridiplantae; phylum Streptophyta; class Pinopsida; order Pinales; family Pinaceae; genus Pinus; species Pinus taeda. The sequence continues at coordinate 129,004 of APFE030156380.1, forward strand.
ATCATAAGCAAGACCCAACCCCCCTTTTCTCCCTTCCCCCTTCCCTTTTTATACCCTCCCTTTCTTCTCCATCTCAACCACCTCTCATTAATGTCATTAACTTCTCATCCATCCTTACAGTTGACTTCTATTCTCCCAAGTAAAGCTGGGAGTACATTTGGAAATATGACATGAATATAAAATTGGGAAATTAATGGGAGAGGACCATGTCTTCTCCCAAGTAAATCTGAAAGTACATTTGGGAATGTGAGATGAATATATATATTGATAATCAAATGGAGAGGACTATGTCTTCTCCCAAGTAAATGTGAGGGTACATTGGGGAATGTGAAATGTAATTAAATGGAGAGGACCATGTCTTCTCCCTAGTAAATGTGAGGGTACATTGGGGAATGTGAGATGAATATATATATTGATAATAGGTTGGAGAGGACCATCTTCTCCGTAGTAAATGTGAGGGTACATTGGGGAATGTGAGATGAATATATATATTATTTGAAATAATGGAAGGAGACCATATCCTTCCTAATATTCAATTTGAGAAGGTAAGTTGGGAATTTGAATAATAGAAATCATGAATTTTATATTAGACCAAGATTTTTCAATATTTTCAGCTAATGTAAACGTTAATAAAATTTGCAAGTTAATATTTAAGTGGGGCATTACATACGCCCCTCCTTCAGAAAACTTCGTCCTGAAGTTAGAATGAAAAGATACAAGGAGTTCAAAAGAATAGCAAACCATAGAGAGTTATAGCACTAAAATTTGATAAGTCAGACAATGACATTACTTCCCATCAAGAGTCTTCAACTGATCTATATCCTCCTATCCATCGTGACCTACTTCCATTCCCACCTTATCCGCCCTCTGCTACTTTATCAGTGGCAACGGCCATACTAACCACTGATAAAATTGACATGGTGGAAGCGTCGAATTCATCGACCTAACTTCCCCAGTAGGCAACTGGAAATCATCATCACACGTCTAGGGGAAAATTTCCACCACTCCCCTCCCATGATTTCAGGTTTCGGAGGATACACGGTGGGAAATGCCTCCACCCATCCTTCAGAACTAGGGTCAACACCCTAATACGGACTACACTACAGAGTTGGTTGGACTTTTCATCGAATAATCCAACCAAGTCATCTTGCCGCCTGTCATTTTCATTTTACTTGTGTCATAAGAGTGCATATCAAGTAGATACCAAATTTAATAGAACAATGTACTTCATACCTTTCCTCATTGGTTGTCTTGACCTTTCCCAATGGAATAGTAGATCTTGGTTATCATATGGTTCTTTCCAATCTGTAGTTTAATTCTCATCCATGCATATATATAACCACAAAATAGATATAGATACATGATACTAACATCATGTTTATTAAGCCCAATGTCCACGTGTCAATTTTTGTTGTTTATACTGGAAATAAATATTACATCATAATTTCACTAGGTCATTGATTAGATAAATCATATCTATATAAGCCTATACAGTGCAACAATAATTTTGACAAGTCATGCACTAGATAAGTCGTACATTTGGTCATACATCCAACATTTCCATCTTCAATACCCAATCCATCAATTGATTTTCACTTTTCCAACCAAATGTATATAATGGTCATAAATAACAACATGGAACAGCAAAATAGAACCTTAACATAGGTAGCTATCTATATTAAAATGGGCATCATAAACGCTCATGTGACATCCTTGTGGAACTCCTCAATAACAATTAGAGTTGAAACAGATTCAACTGTCTGTCATGGAAAATAGCATTTTGAACCTGGATATACTATAAGGTGTAACCAAAATAAAAATAATAGCAAGCAACAGATTAGTGCACTATCAATTCCACTAGAAGGAGCTAGTATAAGTTTCATGAATATAATTTCTTTAATACCTTAGTGAATAGAAAAGTCCCACGCTTCCAATTTATTAATTTTTCATCTTCCAAACCAATTAGTTAATCTTGAAAATAAAAGACTCAAAACTTCAAAAATTGTTTCTAGCATGATTTTCATACTTTATTTTTTTTTGTAAATTGAGAGAAATGTCCTCTAATGTCAAAGGTTCAAATTTATTATATTTTTAATCATTGTTTACTAGTATTAAAACAATCTCATGATATATATTGTAGCTCACAATATGACCAGACAAATGAGAAATAATTAAACAAACGGAATAATTGCCTTTGCCCTGTTGCTATTAGTATTTCCCTTCTAAATGGAACCACATCTCTAAAGATGCCTACTCCTTTCACAAGTGGCCAGTGACCACAAAAGTTGCGAAGAAAGTTGAGGGTCCTAGAGACACATTATTTTTCACGATATTTTTATTCAACACTAGAATAAGGGTAAGAGTGTATTCTAATATTTCCACTGGTCTTTTATTGACTAAATAAGCTTCCATTCTAAAATCCCAAATTCTCTACAATTTGATATTCTCATTTAATTTAAGATCATTAAAACAACTATCATAGTAGCCTTACACAAGTCCATGGTATTCAATCTATATTGTCACTAGAAAATTCCACCGGCTGTTGCATATCCATGGAAAATAATCCAAATGTGTGTGATGATTCCAGACAATAAACTTCATTTTTAGTAAACAATGAGAAATCCATGTATCAATATTACTTTAAGGGATCAAGGAAATTCACCAGCATTCAGGGAACATCCACCACTGATTTGTACAAATTATATATCCCAATTATATGTCATGTAAACAGTGTGCACTTAATATGTCAACTGTATATGATGGAAATTACAAATTTCCAAGTGAAATATGACAGTTATGGCACATGGACAGTGACCATATTTCCCAATATTCGATGTTATCCCCTTCTGTGTATTAGCCTTTAGGCTAAGCAGTCATCACCACAAAAGGTATGCCAACATCAACATTGAGTATGACCATTAGATGAGTTCTGAAACAACAACATATGGATTAAAGGGTTTTACAATTAGCAATTCAAAATGTATCGAGGGGATATTTCCAGTGCTTAAAAGAATGTTCACCAAAAAATTGTCATTATGAAGGACCCAAGTATAGCATATCCAGTGAAGTGATTGCAAGAAGAAAAAAACAATGGATTTCATACATATGTTATTGTGTAAATGATGAAACAACGAAGAAATGCTCCCTTAGTGTCTCTAGATGTATACCAATTAATGAGCATTCAAGTGTTATTTCAAATATGAATCAAATTTGAAACAATGTCAAAAATTTTCCCAAAATTCAAGAGAGCAGCACTGTAAATGAAATCAAAGTTTAGATTCCAGCATACAATGGTCAAACTAGTGCCAAATAAACACATTAATGATGTTCATATATGACAGAAAGACACCAGCACCAAAGCACAAGAATTTGTATGTAAAACGGTGCATCCAAAATAATAAAAAATAGAAGATATATACTAGTTCCAGAACAAGAAAATTGACATAACAATGATGCAAATGCACCCCAAAATTTGATATTTCAAGATGTTAGCATGAACTTAGGAATTCAGCAGTAAAATCCAGTACTTGAACCCCTAGCAACAGAAGATAGAACCAGTGTGATGCTAGTATTATTGAGTAGATATTTGAGTTGTTATCAGCACTGACTTAGTTTTGGATATACCTGAGATATCAGTCATGCCAAAATTGTCGCAAAAAGGAAATGTTTTGACAGAGCAGAGTGTGATTTGATTACAGATTAGCAAACCTTGTTCGTAAATTCCAAGGGTTGACAGATAGGCTTGTTCATCCGTTAATGTGAGGCTTTAGAATATGTATCAAGCTATAAAATACCAAACCCATCATGAATACTTGCATATCAAAATAATGTGATATCAAACTCCAGACATCGAACTTCAAGAACACAGATCTTTCCAATTATATTAGTCAGATTGTTCATCTTGTTTTGGCATGGCTCTATCCTTGGAGATGTTTTCTACTGCTAGATTTATCATAATGATTGCAAGAAAGCAATGGAAATAGACTGAAAATTAAATTGTTTAGGCAATCAATTATTCCATCATGGAAGTGACTTGGAAGGTGTGAATCTCATGCATTTGAATGTTATGATGAGCAATAAATGATTATTATGTCATTAGTGTGCTTTATTTCTCATAAATAGATTCAGATCTGAAAAGAATTAGATTTGTAGCCCTGAACGTCAAGCAATTAGGGAAGAATTTATTCAACTTTCCAAGCAAGTCGTTCACCTTGATTTAGGGTCAATGCTTCTGTAATGTGTAGATCAAGAAAATGGTGCAACACTTACCCTAAATCCTTAGTATGTGAACTTACGAGAGCAAGAGCAACCATTTAACATACATTTTGAGGCCTGTTTTAAAAGCAACCCAATTAGAAAGATGTGACGATAAATATTTAGGGTAGATCTTTAGATGTGACAATTAATGATAAACATAGGTTAATCCTTAATCCTGGCAATGCTAAAGATAAACCATGAAACTATTGTTCAGCATGTGAGATCCAAGCATTCAAAAGATATGAGAAATGAAACACCCTTGGATTTAATCAACTTAGACAAAAATTTAACAAGCAAACCCTAGGCTGTAAAAACAAACAAAAATTAAAGGTGAAGAATTTTTGGGGGCTTTTGGTTGAAGATGCTTGATGGACCAATGCCTTAAGGGACTATGGAGTCACTATGCAAAATCCAAGTGTAGTTAAGGGTTTATGATGAGAAACTGTCGATGCCACCTAAAGGATTGCCTCTCAAGTGTTATATAGGGCTATATTAAGATAAGCTGAATTTGAAGTGCCTTATGTAGTGCCTAAGAATGCTATCATTTGTTATTCAGTATGCAATAAGATAGCAATATCGTATGTGACAGAAAATAAAACACTTATAAGTGCATCAAGAATATAAGAGACATATCCTGAAGCCTTTGAAAGAGGAGGGACAATCTGATATAGTTGCAATATCCTCCCTAAAATAGGTTGGAAAGAGTTTCTCAGAGATGTTAAGGATATGTTTGTTATTTTTTGTGCCCAAGAGAAAATGAAGGAAATAAAAAAATAAAAAATAAATAAAAATAAAAATAAAAAACAAGAAACCTGTAAGTTACTTACGGTGTAATACTAAGAAGAATGGCAGCACAAATGAAAGTTGTAGATTATCATAGTCTCTCCAGGAGAGAGCTTCAAAACCTACTCCACTCATTAGAGTTCAAAAGCTTTCTATATTGCAAGTGGATTTTCCAATAGGCACAAGGCCAATACATTCAAATTTTGGACAATCTAAACAATAAGGTCTGGGCGAAAAGGGAAGCAACAATAGCAAACTCATCAACAAGGAATTGGATAACATTGTTTTGGACACTTGGTTCTCAAGGAGCTTAACCACCAACTATTGCCTAACATTGGATGTATATTGGCATACCAAGGAGTCAATTGCATGTCACATGGACACAACCTCAATGAAAGACAATTCTAGTCTAAACATCATTCTTGATGAATTACACCAACTCAATGATAAGGGCCATCACATCCTCATGACCATTCAGGGCTCCAAAAGGGACTAAAAGATATTAAGAAACTAGGTGTGTAGGAAGATTCTAATGCTATAAATGCAAACCCAAAGATCAAGGCAGGAGCCAACAACTAGTACCCCATCTTCCTAGCAAAAACGGATAACTAGCACAACAGTCCTCCAGCTCATATCACTCTCTAACGTTATTGTTTTTATGCTTTCTACTTTCTATTATGTTAGCTTAGGTTATGGAAGGTAGGGTCCAACCCATATCTACCACTATCTAGTTGCTAGAAGGCAAGATTTAGCAAACAATAAAACTATTCATGTTTATTTTGGTTGGGACATACACAAATTTAGAAAACAATCAAGTATTAATGATAATTTTTTGTCATGTTATGCACAATATTTCAAGTTAGCACAAGTGTTGACTAAGAAAATCGGCTGGGGTTTACCTAGCCAAATTTCCAGTTTGAATGTGAATTTTATTATTCATGTGAAATTTGAATAGCTAATCCTATACTTTCAAAAAAAAAAATTAAACATGTGTCTTGATTAAAATAATGAATAGAACATGAGGAGGCACAAAATATCATGAAGCACGGTAATATATGTGCAACCATAACTTGCACATTGTATGCCAAGATGAAATATTAATAAAATATGTTGTATCAAACCATGTTCAATATCAACTATCCAAAATATTGGTAGCGATCCACATACCCAATGATATGTGCAGCCTCATGCCTAATATATGGGTGAAGGAGGTGCAAACAAAAGAAGACTTTCATCCTTAGGCTGAGTGGTAGGAACAATAGCAAATTCTCTAGGTAATCAATTACTATAACATCATCTCTTTTTTTTTCTCAACCATAATCAATCAACAATTGTGACCCATGGAGAGAACATGATTATAGGGAATAAAGTCACCACTGCCAATCTGAACAGATATAAGAATGCATGTAAATATGAATATGAAAGGGAGAGGAAGATTGTGAGGAGATGGTTTATAACATTTGCAAACAACACTGACTACCATAAAAAAATACAAATGCATCAAATCCTAAGCAAATTAGTTATTTAACAGTGATTTTTTGTATTGTGTGTTAGTGTCAGTCTTTCCAGCCTTCCTCCAGTGATCAAATATGCTCTTACAAAGTGATTTTGAGGTGTCAAGGTCAAATTTTGTCATTTCAGTGAGTCTTCAAGCAAAATTTGGTCACTAG
>APFE030156380.1:144455-199417 GCA_000404065.3 Pinus taeda
TATATGGATGTTTGCAGGGGGTGAGTCAGCTTCTGGGATTTTGATTAGTGTCCTCTCTCTGATAGTTCTTGGTTCCACTTGGAGATTCATGATCTCTTACTCATCCCTAGGCGAATTCAGAGAGGCAAGTGTCACAGGAGAATTTTCTGGAAGATTCCATGATCATCCACATTGCAAACTGTCTCTGCCATTTATCTACTCTCGCCCATCGCACCCTACAAAAGGGATTTTCAGTATGCATCACACTTTTTTCATGTAGCAGGTGAGATGCATCGCACCCTTAACATTGAGCAATATGTATGGTCCAGTTTTGACCAGTTCTGAGCAGTTTTCCATGGAGTACTTCTGGGAGATGATGTAATCAACTGACCTTGTTCCTTTAGGGTGTGAAACAACACTTTTAGGGACTGAAGCCCTTGGTTTATGGACATATATGATTGGGGTTACAGTGCCCAAATATGTCTATAATAGTTTCCCCCTAAAGCATGAGGTCATAAATCTTTTGATGTCGGGTGAAATGCTTTATCATGAGGATCCGAGGTCTTTCGAACTAGAAGGCAACCTGTAATAAGATACAATACAATACATTATATTTATAATATTTTCATGATCTAGTTGAGGTGGGCATTCCCATGCTCAGCTTTATAAATTCATTTTCACGTACATAGGACAGACAACCATCTGTGTGGCAAACTGATGATTCTGACAGAGCCATCATCCTTTGATTTGGATGATCATCTGTGCAGCAATGATGTACATTTGATGTCTCTATTTTCCTAAATATATCACAGCTCGGATGGATGAAACTAGATCTGGGGTCTTCAAACTCGTTCAATCTTTGCTCGAAGTACAAGTTGATCCATGTGAAAAGATGTTTTGGAGTTGAACATGGAAATACATCACCTGATTACCAGCCAATGATGTAATTTGTTAACAGGCACGAGAGGAATCACTGGTAATGATGATGACCCTCAAGGTACGACAGTACAATTCACGTGGTGTGAAAATGGGACTTGGCATCGAACACCACACAAAATATTTCAGTCGAAGGCCATTGATGTAAACCTATCACCGGAAGTGAGAAACTTTCCACTGAGGCATGCAAACTTCAAAGTACTAAAAGGGTTGTTCCTAGGTCAACTTCTTGGATAATGAGCTGAAGTCGAAAAGAAGTGACTAATCGTAGGAGGGCCTTAATGAATCCCACATCTACGACACTGAATGGAGCAAATGATTTTGTGGAGGTGAAAATGATCTGATGATACAGGGTTCAGGGTGGCGGTCATGAAAGAATGAAGCGTGAAGGTATTACAGTAGATGAGACACAAGCTGGGTTGGTGAATTCTTTGAGCGACTTCTCTTGAACATATCGGTGACACTGAAATGGATTGGTAGCGTTAACCCCAAAAATGGATGGTACAGTGGACCAATGGTAATATGACCAATGAATGGAATAACCCAACCTGACTCAATCATGGTGATGGAGTGAAAGTGTCATGTTCAAGAGCGACTTGCTACCAATAAAGTTTCTTCAAGTTTTCTTCCCAATTTTTACCCAGTCATTGCTGACCAGTACCTCTTTATTTTTTTCAAGTTTGAGGAGGATAACATACGCTTGTTCTATAATTTTCCCCTCGGGAAAACCCATCGCTATGTTTTAACGAGCCTAGCAACAGTGAAACTCGTTCTTGTCTGCATGGACAAGTTTGTCGCTATTGGTTTTAATGAGTTTAACGACAAAGCTAACTCGATCCTTTTTATATTTTAGAGAGTCTGAAAAGGGATGGAAAGGAAACTCCAGTAATCCTTTTTCATCATATAATCCCTTAAATCCGAAAAAGTATAAAATAATACGAAAGGGATGAATTTTTTATAGTTTTAACGAGTCGATCAAGACAAGTGCTCGATCTTTTTGTGTAATAATCCCTCAGGTCCAAAAATATTAAAATCTAGAGGAGGGATAGCACTTCCGATCGTTTTAACGAGATGGAGAGGTCAATTTCTCGGCAATATTTTCATATTTTACGAGTCATATGAAAAGAGCTTAAAGGAGACTCGTTTTTTGAGGAACGAGTGATATTTTTGGGTAGCAGCTGATTCCAGGTAAGGTTTGGAACTTTCCAATCACGGCAGTGTCAAGAGGATGGCTAACAGAATCACTCGTCGCATCTATTCCTCAAAAGGGTAAAAAATCAAATGGAGGCATATTATCAGCTAAAAACAGAGTGGAGGTGATGGTAAGAACACGACCAAGGCTCAAAAGCTGATGATAATGCATTCACAATGGTTATTTACCAGAGGTTGGTTCATTTTTTAATGAGCTTAAACTCTGGTGGAACATATGCTCATTGCTTAGGTTTAATTTTTAACGAGCTTGAACTTTGCGTAAAACTACTCGTGATAATGGTCATTGATATTCGATTCACCGTTAACACTATGTTCTTTTGACGATCGTACTACCTGTTCAATTGCTCCATCAAACTGATTATAAATGAGAATACATGCTTGAAAAATGAGTTAAAACACTAATACCCTACTCGAATTACGTGAAAAGTAATTTTAAAAGTGGTTTTTACCCCTCATTTTACCATTTCATTTGAATTTGGGATTGATGGAGCTTTGGAGGTGTTTTCCCCCTTGATTTTCACCAGCTGATTCCGGGAGATTCAGTGGACGATTTTTGGCATTGTCTGGACTAGGTAGGAGCTAAACCTGAACTCTTCAATTGCATTCTTTCCTTTTTGAATTCTAAGCATGTTTCCCTACTTTTCTGAGCCTATGGGGTTTGAACAATTCATTCTGCCCCCATCGCACCCTGTGTATATCGAAAGGTGTGATGCATACTGGGTTGGCCATTAGCCAGTCAATATGCATCTCACCCAGTACACAACTGGGGTGCGATGGGCGCAAGGAGGAAAACTTTTGCACTGTTTTTTCATGGAAATTTTGCCTATTTTTTTCCAAATCAGGATCCTGACTCTTCTCTTGTTTGTTTTTCAGAGATTCATTGGAGAAAAATGGTTGTTACATGGCGAGAATGTGAGCATGAAGAAGAGGACATGGTTGCTTTACATGATCTAGGTACGGTAACTGCATTGCGGAAATGTGGTTTGCTCAAGTTCTTCCGCATATCTAGCATGAGGCAACAAATCAACTTGTTGCAATATTTCCTTGATGCATGGGATCCTACCAACCAAGTGTTCCAAATCATAGGCAAATCCATCCCCTTGACTATTGAGGACATCTACTTTTTGACCGGTTTATCGAGGCGTGGTGCCCCTCTCTCACTATCAGGTTCCGCCCGTGGGGGCGAATCCGTGAGGGATTATATTCGTCGATACTGTAGAGAAGGATCTCAGCCAAGCTGGGACGGAAAGATCAATATCCGAGATGTCACTGACCAGTCCTTGAGGACTATTCTATTCACCTCAGCTAGATTGGATAATAGCGCGGCTCTTCACTTGGCCAACAGGTCTTATATGTAGTACGCCTTGGAATGCCTCGAACCAAAGGTGTTCAGCTGGTGTGATGCAGTACTTCCGGTGATAAAAGAACATCTTACCAAGGTGAAAAACAGAAGATCCAAGAACTTTTCCTATGGTTCTATTTTGACCTCTTTTGCCTTGGAGAAGATCCCACTGATGCAGCCACAGTACATTTCACTTGGTTTGCCACCACCGACTTAGCCACAGATGCAGAGATGGGCTGACCTTATGGCCCGACATGCTGGACAGTCACAGGTTTCTTTCTTTGATGCCTTCTTTGAGTGGTTCAACCACTAGGAGATGGTTTATGTTCAGTGTCCGTATGCTGGTATGGATTTCCGGGGTGACCCAGATTTGGTGCTGCCGGCTGGCGAGTAGTGGGGTGTCATAGGTAAAATCTCTGACCATATCCCTATTTATTGCTCTTATAATGTTATTGTGCTTTATTTTATCAATACTAATCAAAACTCATGTTCTCATGCAGATATCCGACCAGTGCGACCAGCAGTGCGCCGAAGAGCAGCGGTTATTGTTCCAGCAGGAGAGGCTGTAGGGAGGGTTGTCCTTCGCGACCTGGATGTGGCCGAGACTCTTGCAATATTGCAAGATCAGATCGAGGGTATCACTTTTGGTATCTCGGATGTAAGGACCGACGAGCTGCCTCTGAGATTACAGCAACATACCACTGGCATGCCAAGTCCATGGACTAGGCTTTTACACATGATTGCACAGGCAGTGACTTGCTATCACCAACATCATTAGACTAGGGTGCCCCCTAGAATTTTGAGTTTTTGGGTCATTTGACCGATTTTGTCTTGGACACAGAACACTATGTATAAACCATAAACATTTATATCTTTTTTTTTATTTTCGAAGCTTTATTTTGGTTAAGTTATATGATCCTGATGCAAATATTGATGAAATGCTTTTCTTTTACAAATGTTGCAAATGTCTATCTAACACATAATTTTCTAATGAATCTGTTAATGCGTTTAAGTTTCTGGAAATATGTTGATATTGGATAGAATCAAGCTGTCTTTCCAAAATATTGACCCTTAGGAACATACGATATATAGCTGGATTCTGCACGGAATAGATGTCGATGAGCTGTAGAATGATGAGTTGTGAGTCTAGCCTGACGATAAGTCAGCGTATGCCATGCATGATGGCATCAGAGAGGAGCTCTATCAACACATTGTATTCAGCAATGTTGTTTTTTGATCAACCAATACATACCCCTTTGAAACTCACTAACTCGTCGCTTGGATCAAAGATGGCCCAGGCCACAGAAGATAGGTTCCGCGAACTATGACTCGCTCCGTCGGCATATCCAACAAATGATTCCAATAGGTTCGACATCTGCAACAAATGAAAAAGTGGATTACCTAACCCAAATGATTACTCCTAGCGAAAACAAAAAAGTAACAAAAGCATATGAAGAGGTTACTATACTAAGTCAAGCATAGTAACGCTTAAGGTACAACCCATTTCGGGGTTGCAACAGTGGAATACCATCATAATCCACTAACTCATATGCTCCTTTTGCTAATACACGCTTAACAATATAGGGGCCCATCCATAAAGGCTGGAACTTACCTGCTCCCAACTTATCAAACTCTTGGTCGTAAAGCAAGACCAAGTCGCCTTCTAAGAAGACACAGGGTTTGACATTCTTGTCAAACTTTTCCTTGACTCATTTCTTATGTGCTTCATTAGCCAAGGTGGCATCACGATGGGTTTCATCCAGTTGAATTAATTCCAAGAAACGAGCCTCCTCTTCTGAAGTTTCGGGGAGAAGATCGACTGCGAGCTTGAGGGACGAGATTTCGCACTGAACTAGTAAGATTGCTTCTAGGCCATACACCAGCTCAAAGGGTTTAAACTCGGTCACATTCCTCACCGATTTCTGATATGCCCACAAGGACGAGTATAGGATTAGGTGCCAACTCCGTTTATGGACTCCAATCATCCTTTGCAGCATGCGCTTCGGGACTTTGTCAATTGCCTCAACTTTCCCGTTAGCTTGCAGATAATACAGAGTATAACTATCGTGGGACAGTCCTAATTTGGAAGCCAATTCAACCATCATGTGATTGTAGAAATGCGATCCATGATCTATGAATATAGCTTGTGGAACACCGAATTTGGAGACTACATGATTGAAGAAGAAAAGAGCAGTCGTTTCGTCGTTGTTGTTTAATGTAGGCATCTCCTCAGCCCATTTCGTAAAATAGTAAACTGCAACTATGATATACCCATGCCCCCCCGGCTGAGGTGGGGTTACATGTCATGAAATATATGCCCCATTTGGCGAATGACCCAACAGCAACTATTGGCTGCAGAGATGCGGGTGGTATTCTGGTTTTGCAATTGAATATTTGACAAGCATGGTAACTTCTGACTGCGGTTATGAAATCCTTGAACATTGTTGGCCAGAAGTATCCTGCCCGTAAAATCTTTTGTGTCGTAGCATAACCAGATTGATGCCCCCCACATGCGCCTGATTGACAATCATTCAGGACTTTTTTGGCCTCCTCATGGGTGAGGCACCTCCGCAGAACTGTATCGATACCACGATGGTAAAGCGTATCACCGATGATCATGTAGTCTTTTGCTTGGTATCGAGTATGTCGTTGCTCTGAGCGAGAGGTATTAGACCTATATATTTGGGTCTAGAGATAGATTATTATATCTCCATACCACGGATCGCTCGAAGATATCAGAAACAAAGATTCATCCACGATTGATAATCAAGAGCATACATTAATGATGCTTTTACTAGGGATTCCTTTAGAGCATCAAAGGAAGCTTCCGAAACCTGATCCCAATTGAAGGGTACTTCTTTTTTCAACAGACACGTATAATATTTAGCAAGTTCGTCATAATTTGGAATGAACCTTCTTAGAAAGTTGGCTTTCCCTTGGAGTTTCTGAATCTGAAGCAAAATTGAAGGTGGAGGCAGATCGATGATTGCCTGAACCTTATACGGGTCGAGTCAAATCCCATATTTTGAAACTAAAAATCCAAGTAAATGACCAGAACTGACACAAAACACACACTTGTGTGTATTGATTCGTATCTTGTAGTGTCGACAACGTAGAAATATTGCTCTCAAATGCTGCGGATGATCGGTCCGCTTTCGCGAATGAGGTAGAAGATCGTCGAGATATGGTTGAACGATGTTTTTGATGTCATGGAAGGCATAATTCATTGCCCTCTTAAAGGTTGCCCCTGCGTTCTTTAAACCAAAAGGTAGCTTGCGGTATGCGAATGTGCCCCACGGACAAATAAATGCAGTCTTTGACTGGTCCTATGGGCGGATATTTATTTGATTATACCTAGAGAATCCATCCATAAATGAAAATATTTCACATTTGGCACATTCATCAATTATCTGGTCGATGAAGGGTGTAGGGTAGTTATCCTTTAGAAAAGCTTGATTTACATCCCTATAATCAACGCACACTCTAATCGTTCCTTGCTTTTTCATCACAGGAACAATATTTGATACCCAATCGGTTAGAGGAACCAGGTAAATGAAACTAGCATGGAGAATTTTTTCAACTTCTGCTTTGATGGCAGCGGCTTTCTTTGGGTGCACCTGACGAAGCCTTGTCATACTGGTTTGACATCTGGATACCTCTTAATTTCATATTCAACTATGCTCAAGTCAATGCCTGGTATTTATTCATATGACCAAGGAAAGACATCTCTGAACTCGTGAAAGACAGCGTAATATACTTCCAGTTCTAAAGAAAAACAAGATTTTCCGACATGAATATTCTCTACAACATCTGGTTTAGTCAAGATATTTATGGCGATAGTTTCTTCAATATTGGACAGGTTTCTCTTGGAATCCACCATATTTACAGCATTTGATAGGAAATCAAAAACTGAAGGATGATTAAGGTCATTGGAACAATCTCCTTTGTAATTTGGAAGATGGGAATGATGGTGGTAATCTTCCCATGGTGCCCTGTCAATCATCATTGACTGAACAATTCCTTCGTCTGTAGAATGTGCATGCGACCAAGGATTTGAAGAGGTACCATATTCCTTAGACCTATCTATCCAAACGCTTGATGAGCGTTGATTTGGGTTTGCCTCCCATGCCGAAAACATTGATTGCTACGATATTTCTATTGGGCTTGGAGGCAAAACCTGGTGATGATCCATGCTAACATCGTGTTCGGACATCTTCTGAATAGAAGACACCATATTGCAAGATCCCACCATGACCACTTCCGCCAAATTGTTTGGAGGTGGTAGGGAAAAAGTACCCATCAATGTAGGGTCTTTTAGTAGGCCTAATCTGCTATTTTGAAGTGACTGAGTGCTTCCGTGGATCATCGGAATGCTTCCCGTAACTTGTGAACTGTTGGGGAGAAATGTCTGTTGGTTGACGATTGTAATTCCTCCTTGGAAAAGAAACGCAATATTTCTGAAGTATGTCGACACAACAGCAGCAATAACATAAATCCAGGGCCTTCCCAGTAGGATGTTGTAATCGAGGTTTCCGTCGATAACTCCAACATCAATTTCTACTATCTTTCCCCCCAGTTCAACTTGCAAGTTACTTAAAATCCCATATGGAGTGTATGTTCATCCATCAAATGCTTTTAACGTCGTTGATGATCGCGACAAGGGTGGTGAGCCTAAAGTTTTCCAACAACTCATTGATATAATACATGTAGATGCCCCCTCATCAATAATTGTTCGATGAACAGTTTTGTTGAGGGCTTTCACTTGAATAAGGAAAGTGAGTTGAGCTGGTAACTGAGGGTCATATCCTTTATGATTAAAGGCCACAAGATTGGAATCCGCTGAGTCAATCCCACCTATTGTTGATAATAGAGCCTGCTTCTGGGAGGGGAAATTTTGTAGTACCTCAAGTGTCGACATAGCGAACGGCGATTGGGCCAAGTCCTCTACTATATTATAATTTTGTGCTGCTCTGGCATGAGGATTAAATGTCGATTTGTGTACTACTCCCTTTGGTGGCTTTATCGTTAGCTCAGGAATGATGGGTGGCACAACTTCGGTCGAAGTTGTTGTCAAACTACTAGGTTGATCAGTAGCCTTGTTGTTCGACAGCTATGGATTCCCATAATCTTTATTCCTTGTCGATATCAAAGCATCATTTTTTTGTTTTGAAATGGACAACATAAGCACTTGGGATGGGGAAGCATTATCACTAGCAACCATATTGGTTCCCGAGTTTGGAAACGGATCAGTCAATACCGCTGAGGTTTTTGAACTCTTAAAGAGTTTCTTAACTTCAACTTTATGTGGACAATCTCTCGTCCAATGATCCTCATCATATATCTGACACCCCGTAGGGGGTTTCCTTTGCCCAGAAGGGTTTGCAGAAGATTTTTCAGGAGATGACCCCTCCTGTTTCTTCTTTTTCCCTTTCTTTTTCTTCTTGCCTCCTAGTTGCTTCGGTTCTTTTCCTTTTTCATTCGACACGGCATTTACCTCTGAGGTGAGAAGTTCTTCATTTGCATTTTGACTAGAAACCATATGAGCTTTCTTTGATGTAGCCTTTATGGCTTTCGTGCTAGTCGTACCTATCACGCCATCGTCGGCATGAGAGTCTTTGTTTGATTTAGGAGGAGGAGGAACAGAAAACTCCGGTCTAGGAGCATCAGGGATTTTGTCGTAGAGTGTGCTAGACTGAGTATAGATCAAGTCTAGATATTGGGCACGAGCAATGACTTGCTCTTCAGTGATGACCCCTCCCTTTGCCACATATTCTGTAATTGAAGGAAACAATGACTTAATAAACCATTCAACTAGCAGCTGATCAGGAACATATACTTTTACCATTCTACGATGACATCGCCACTCATGAATATGATCTAATATGTGAGTGGCCGTCGTTTGCTTGAAATTGGTAAGAAGCTCTGTCCATGTTCCGTACCTTATGGGTAACTGAAAATGCATTAAAAATGTTGTGGCAAGGGTGCTGAAGTTATCGAATGAAGCTCTAGGAAATTCGATGTACCATTTTGTTGCCGGATCAGTTAACGTTCATTGAAAAAGGTGAAGCCTAATCGAATCATCATTGAGAGTGTTGGATGAACACCACAGATGAAAGGTCATCACATGATTCAACGGTTCTTCACCCAAATTTCCATTAAATTTAGGAATATATGACAGAAGTTTATGAGGAATCCTCGGCCACCAAGGGGCATAAGCAATTGGATTGTTTGTTAGCTGATTTAGATCCGGTAACTCTAAAGTTGCCATGAAGGGCAACTGTTGATTCAGGTTCGGCGAAGCATACCCAGGGTAAGATGGGATCGCCTGAGCAGTGGGTCTTTGCATACCAGCATAACGTATTTGATGCTGATAACTTTGGTAAGGCTTATGGGCATAAATATTAGGATATGATTGATGTTGACCATTTTGAATATACAGCTGCCCATTACCCGCAAATCTTTGTTGCCCAGGTCCTTGGTAAGCTTGTTGGAATTGCGGTTGTTGATATTGTACCAGCCATGCTTGTGAATCCATTTGCTGTTGTCCAATACTGGTTTTTTGACCAAGATGCGAGGTAATAATACCCGTTTGAACCTGGGTCGCTCCGATTAAGGAGCCACTAATTGGTGATTGTGGTTGCGTCGTGGAGACAAGAGGTTGTTGTATTATGACCTAAGAAACTTGAGGTTGGCATACAACAGGCAACGCTTGTACTTGTGATACCATCACAATAGCCAGTGTAGTGGGGATATTCAACACAGGTAGACTTTGTTGCATTGAGTATACAACTCTTGGTTGTTGAGGTAGTATCGGTACCTAACCACTGGATGTAATTCCAACATGACCCGAAAACTATTGTGAACTCTCATATGGTTGTTCTCCTGGAGGGAACAATGAAAGGGCATACTACCCTCCATACGGCGACAATCCAGTGCTCAAAGGAAAGATTAGCCTTTGGGGACCAGACTGCCCAAATTGATATTGTTGCGAAGGATCAATTTGTTGAGACTCAACATAAGAGATTCCAGATATTTTTCTGGACAAACAAATGGGAACAGGCCATACTGTCGAAATAGTCCCTATATGGACTCCATCTAGTGGTTGAGAGCTAGTTGGGATAGATGGTACACCAGCGAACATTGTTGGAGTGGCAGTAGGAAGTTCTGCTGCTGCTGCGTCAGATGACACAGTCCTGGATGTCGACGGTTGTTCAGACATATCTAGTCTATCCAAAATATTTCCTAACAATTCTACAGGAACTTGCAATGAAGGGAGACTAACTTCTGACGAAGAAGGATATAGGGTGATCCCAGTTCCAAAATGCAATGGAGTACTGGATGGAAGATCATCTACAATCTCTTCTATAGCAATCAATCCAGGTGGGAGAGGTCGATCGTCAGGTCCATAAAATATTTCTGGTGTCGAAGAAGGTGTAGACTCTACAGCGACAGATGTTGGAGGGGTAACACCTTCTAAATCAGTCATAGATGGAGTTGGTTCAGGAATAGAAGAGTTTACCGTTACACTAGTTTCAGTTCTAATATCCTCTTGTGGCTGCAAAACTTCTTCTGTAAAGGCAGGGATACCAGAAATGGTTGGAGTAACTGGAGTCCCTAAGGATGTTGGAACACAAGTTCCAAGCAAACCAGGGGACTTTGATCCGGTTAAACAAGTTCACTTTGTCCGGAATAGTTTCGTTTTAAGAGTCAAAGATGGTTGACTCATTAGTCTCCGCGAATGACGGGGTTTCGATTGACTTTCTTTCACAATTGTGGATTACTTGATCAAATCAAAATAAAGGGTAAAATGTGATTCCAAATTAAATGAATTTTAGACGCTTTGACATAACTTGCTTTTTCAATTTTTAAGAGTCGAGAAAAAGCTAAAGATGACTCTAGTCACCTTAGATTTTTATTGAGCCTGAAGTGACAAGTGCTCAGATGGACCTTTTCCTTAAAGGAGTCTGAAAAGGAATGGAAGAGACTACTCTAGAAATATAGACAGAGGGATTACCAAACCAATCGCAAAACTGCAGAATACTTTTTACGGTACGGCAGTCAATCTTCCCGAATGTTGTGTCCAGTGCATTGCGATCGATAGGGCGGCAGACACGGCTTCCTAAGGATAAAGGATATAGCCTACTGTGGTCTCCTAATATATACTCAATGGTACATGGGAGCACAAGTCCGTACTGGCACTTGTCGTCTCAAAGAGGAGGAATCACCCAACCTACGATGAAAGCGATAGTTACCAGGCTTTACGACGCTGGAATACGTCTCTAGCCTAGACTTCTAAATGTTGTGCTTTAGGTTCCAAAGCGTTTTTATGTTCATTGAATTTATTTTACAGTTGATCTTTCTTAAGAAGTTTTCTTTTAAGGTTCACCGCGTGATGTAGATATACAATTCCTAAAATGCAGTGTAAGATGATAAACAGTCGTTTATTCTTCTTTTTGCAATGAAAATCCTAGCTACAAAGGAAAGAGAAGCAAGATTATTTCAACATAGAGTAGAGAGCACACGCTAGATGCACTATCCTAAATCAAAATAAACAAGTAGTCTAAATGAAAATTCACATGCATGTATTTGTTTTTCACTTTCTTAATGTGTGAATGACAAAAATAATGCTAAGTACAAATCTGAATTATCTTTACAAAGCGACAGTACTAACAATTTTTTCTTCAAAATACGAAAGGAAGATGATGACGACACTTTGCGATTTTGAATTGAAAACTACTTTCGACACTTGAAATACTATTAATTTGAACCAAATACAAGAGTAACAGTGTAATCAACCATCAAGAAGAGTAGAATTCTTTTCTTTGATTGAAAACGACACTTGCGACACTTCCAAATCAAAAGACGATAGTTCAATTAAGCTACTTCTTTGTAAAGGAGAACTGTAAATGGAAAAAAATACACAAAAACATTTACAATTCTTTGTACAATGGAGGTTGAATAATGTAAAGTAATGGATTTTCCACAGTGGCATACTTTTCACAGATAGCAAAACTCCTGAATAAAGCTGAAGAGAGTGAAGAAAAAACCAAAATCTGGAGGCAGAAACAGTCTTATCTGATCATCGCACCTGTAACACAGGGAAACAGGGATGCATCTCACCTATTGCACACGAGAGGTGTGATGCATCTAGATTGCCAAGAGGAGAAGGTGTGATGGTCCAGGGACAAGACTTCAACTTGGTTTTTGGTCACAGTTTGCAGCTTAGTTCAGGGATTTAGGCCGAGCTAATGATAGTCAATAAATGTAAATCACAGGGGTTGATCTAATGAGGTTACTTGAGCCACCACCATGGAAATTAGGATTTTTGCAAGTCAAATGTTTAATTCATAAACTAACCCATAGATTGACTGAAGCAACATTTATCTACTTTGCAATTGCATAGCAAAAGCAGTTTGAAGGCTAGATGGCATAACTTCAGGCTCCATCTATAGTTTATAAAGTAAACAAACTAGAAACAAGAAAACAAGTTATTCGCTCCCCAGTGGTGTCGCCATTTTGTTATCAGGAAATCTAGTGTCCATTCAAAGCTGCTAGTCCCACTAAGACGGGTAGTTATCTTACAAACAAACAAACTAAAGTTACTTTCATTTTCCTTTATGAGAAGTAGATGGGAGAGAAGCAGAGAGTACCAACCTCAGTCTTTCGCTTGGCTCCTTGCTTGTTTCCTCTCCCCTCTGACAGATATTTACCGCTCCTTCCTCGCTTACCCCACTTCAAAGAGCACCTGTAAAGTCAAAGAAGCATGATACCATCAAAGCATAGAGACCTATGATCATAAACAATATAGGATCAGATATATATTGACCACACAAATGCATATATCAACTCAAACATACAAGAATGTGGAGGAAAACTTGAATAGCTTTATTGATAGAAAGAGTAGAAGAGAGGATCACAACCCATTGATCTGACCAAGCGTCATCCTCCTAGCATGAAATCCCTTCTTCACCTCATGAAAAGCTTAGATCACCCAACACTATGATGTTCCACCAAGAAAATAATAGCACTTCCTTACAGGATACAAAATTCTAGCCTTTGGATCTCTGGGATGAGGGATCCATATATAGATGTTTGCTGGGGGGTGATTCAGCTTCTGGGATTTTTATTAGTGTCCTCTCTCTGA
Source organism: Pinus taeda (assembly GCA_000404065.3). Lineage (NCBI taxonomy): Eukaryota > Viridiplantae > Streptophyta > Pinopsida > Pinales > Pinaceae > Pinus > Pinus taeda. The sequence continues at coordinate 158,069 of APFE030156380.1, forward strand.
TAGTTCTTGGTTCCATTTGGAGATTTATGACCTCTTACTCATCCCTGGGCGAATTCAGAGAGGCAAGTGTCACAGGAGAAGTTTTTGGAAGATTCCATGATCATCCACATTGCAAACTATCTCTACCGTTTGTCTACTCTCACCCATCACACCCTACAGAAGGGCTTTTCAGTATGCATCGCACTTTTTTCATGTAGCAGGTGAGATGCATCGCACCCTTAGCACTGAGCAGTCTGTATGGTCCAGTTTTGACCAATTCTGAGCAATTTTCCATGGAGAACTCCTGGGAGATGATGTAATCAGCTGACCTTGTTCCTTTAGGGTTTGAAACAACAATTTTAGGAATTGAAGCCCTTGGTTTATGGACATATATGATTGGGGTTGCAGTGCCAAAATATGTCTATAACAAAAGTCAAGTTGGGAATTTGAATAATAGAAATCATTAATTTTATATTAGACCAATATTTCTCAATATTTTCAGATAATGTAAACGTTCATAAAATTTGCAGGTTAAGATTTAAGTGGGGCATTACACGTGTTTAGTCATATATATGAGTATTTTGTCATTAGGGTTATTGATTAAGGATTTTACCATCCGCATATAACATGAATGGTTATTGTGTTGACCATATAAAGCCTCATATTATTCAAGTCCAATCGATAATGAGGCCATTGCTTCCATAGCATTGTTGATGCCCTCTACTAGAAGAGGTAAAATTGATTAAATGTTGAGCGAAAGGTTTTATAGCAGAGAGAGGGAAATGTATAGCTGAGTTATTTTAGATAACATGGAATGTGTCAGTACTTCGTATAGTTTTTATGTGGGATGAGTCAAAGTATCTAGTGTTATGTGTTAATTTTTCGGGTCTGTGATTGATGAGCAGAACTATTCTTGAATCCATAACTGCCATGTATGGAAACACTATTGTATTAAATCCATAGCCTTGTTTATGATGCTAAATAATGGAATTTTTAAAACTCCTCATGAACCAGAAAATAAATACATCCATGGGTTGTAATATAGACCAAAAAACAAAATTAACTAGCATACCTTTCTCAAGAAGGGTCCATGCCATCCTTCAACAAGAACAACCAAAGGATTAGTAGAAGTCAGAAATAGGGCACAAAATATTTGCACTTGGGAAAATCTTGAAGCACATGAGGGTTACATTAAAAAATCTTTCTAATTTATAAGAACTAGACACACTCCTTTCTAAGATAGATAAGTTAGAGGGGAAGAAGTTGATGTGCGCTTTGAAACCTGCCATGCTAGCTTTAATACAAACCTAGTTTTTGCAATACCCTTGTGAAGGGGTCACACTTCTGGTTGCCTCTTGTCTTAGTAGCATAATGATTTTGACCACTCCTATAGCTCCTTACAATGATGATGTTATGAGAGGAGTCTTAAATCTGATGGTAGGAACCTTGCAAGATTTGGATAACTTTGTGGGTCCTACATTTAGGAAGAAGCTTCAGGTTTTGGAAATTATGGTCGTGACTAGGACTTATGAAGTCATGTTTGATATAGATTGTGATAACTTGATCCTATAAATGTTCCAATTCTTTTTCAACATTAGGAGACATCATTCTGACTCAGTCAAAACACATATACAGTCCATTTTGTCATCATGTATGAGAGGTCATGATTCCATTTGTTAGGAGTTGCAATCTTGATTAATGTCTGTTTGGAGAAGATAAAAATTGGTCACACCTGCTACTTATGAACTAGCCGAAAAGTTAATTTAGCAAAACATTAGGTTGTTTAAGAGACAATTGACCAGGGAGGAGGTTATCAGGTTGGGTGGATCATGCAGCAAGAATGAGCTGAGGAGGAAGGGACTTTGCTTCATCTACAAGGGACCTTTGGGACCTGACCACTCATGCTTGAGTGACACTAAGGAGATGGAAGATGTAGAGCAGGAGGAGATTCCTTTTGACTTTTAGGGTGAGGATTCTTCTTTGAAAGAGTCCATGGGCTCATACGATGATGCCTTTGAGGAGTTTGAGTCATGTAGGGTTGTTGACAATAGGTCAGATTTATATTCGGGTGTGTATGGTTAGCAGTCAGTGGACCCTATGAGATACATTCAGTATGATGAGTCACCAATGATGATTCAGCATGAGCAAAATATGGCATAGCACGATATAGATGAGGAGGATGATGTGCACAGTATGCACAGTGAGCCTCTTGGGGAAATCCAGTTGAAGCATCATATTGAGGCTATGATGGAGGAGGATGAGCAGCCACCCTTGGGGTCATCCATTGATGAGGAGTAGATAGATTTACAGATAACTATCAGGGTGGCAGTATTTACAGACACTTTTCCTCAGGAGGTGATGGAGTCTGACCGGACAGTTTTACAAGAGATTGGTGGATTGGAGGAGCATGGAGTTCCCTATTAGATGTGGTAGATGGCAATGCATCCATCTTTGGGTCTACCCGTTGATGAGGTGCAAACATATGTAGTGGAAACCAGCTAAGGTACAGAATTTTTAGGAAGCATCCCTCTACAGGAGTACATAAACAGGGCTTGCAGCACAATATACTCACTTCTTCCCATTATAGGGAGAGGGGAAGGATTTCTTGGACAAATTTTTTTGGTTGAATAGATAGAGCATCAGGAGTTGAATGTGGACCAGTATCAGCTTAGTTGACGTATTCCTTACACAGGTGTCCATACATTAGATTGGTGGGAGATCATGATTTGTTACCCAATTGATGGTACGATATCCTTAGTTACAAGCATAGTGGAGCAGGGACCCTTAGACATGACGGATACTACATGCTACAGTTGATAGTGGGATACAAGTCGACAGCTCTTCAGCATTCCACCCTAGCATCAGGAGAATGGGATTGGCATTGGATTGATTCGGATGTTAGACTGGAGAAAGGTGATGACTTGAGTTTCAGTTGAGGGAGTAGCAACCATAGTTGTAGAAAGAGCACAACTAGAGCCCTAGGATAGGGGTACTAATGAGTGACCATGGTGGAAATGGGATCTAGGAGGGTTTATTGATGGCAGGTCAATTCAGAGTTTAGCCTAAGATTCGGGCATTGAGGAATTCGCTTTTGGTTGGGTGGGCACGGAGGTATGGTATCACCCAATGGTTTTCATGGGATCCAAGTATTGATTCTGAGTTGCATGAGGTTGCCATATTGGTCAACGAATATGGATTGCTTGAGCGAAAGCAATCTTGGGGCGGGAGGATTTGTAATGTTCCTTTTTCTATTATTCCTTATGGCATGGTTAGGATGGGTGGGTGTAAGTTTGCGTCATCAATGGGCCCAGGTGATTTTGGTGGGGTTTTGAGGAGTCTTTATGTGGTCCGATGGAATTCACTTGGTATATTCCATCATCTGCATAGTTTGTCTTTTATTCTATTTATTTCCGATAAATTTAAAAAAAAAAACAGATTTATTAATGTGTCTGACTCAATTAATTACGCTTAAGGTGGCATTTCAGCAGGAATACTTGGCAAAACACCTTAGTGTAATAGCTCGTTGGAATTGGAACAAGAAGATCTACATGATGAGATGGGTAGAAGTTATTTTCCGTGGCTTGAGGAGGCATGGTGGCCAATTTACCATTTTCCCACATTAAAAATAATATTTTAATTAAGGGAAATGAGCTCAATGATTAAAATAATAAAAAATATGAGCTTCTAGAGGGGTCCATCATATCTATAGAAAGAGGAGGAGGAGGCCATTAGAGTACATCTTGGATTTGATATTACTCCTTGTATGTGAGGTTTAGAACCTAGTTCTCTACTTCATTGGTAGCCCAAGATGGAAACCCTCGAGTGTTCTAGTGGGTGTTTGACGAAAACCAAATACTCTTGAGGATATTTCACTCAGAAATCTCACAATGCTTCAGTGGAGTTTGGAGAGAGAAGTTTTGTCGTAGTTGGTTTGCAACCTTCTTCTCACTGAGTCATCTACATCATTGCTAGAGCCATCCATTAGTTGGGTCATAGATCTTTTTTTGGGTTTTGCTCTACTTGGTTAGCAATCTCAGGTTCCACTATTCCTTCGTGTTGATGTACTATCTTCAGTATATTAATAAAATGGCTCAATGATTTTATCGGCATCTATGTGTGCATTATTTGTTGGTTGTGTGCCTATTTACGTTTTTTTTTTGTTCAAGTTTAGTTTTGGTATCTATTGTTCAAATTTCCGTTAGGGACATTACAACATTGATGATAGGTCAAAGCATAGTGAAATCTAGTACCAAGATATGGTACCAAAGTGTTAGTAATTAATTAAAAGAGCAATGAAACACATAAAAATATTGTAGAAACACAAACCCAAAAAGGCATAAAAAAAAGAGAGACACATATATACATGGTTCACCCAATTTGGGTTATTTCCACATAGAAACATCCAGTTCCTCCTTTTATATTATCCATAAAAATGAAGAGATACAAAGTACAGCAGATCTGCTTTAATTTCATCTTCACTCTCACACTCTAACCTCTCTCTTTTTCATTCAGAATAATAATACACATTCGTAATACAATTCCCTCATATAAAATAAGTGTTGCCTTCTTAGGGAAAAAAACCCTAAATTAACATAACTTCTACCATCATATCATTCACCTAATGAACAGCCCAGATTGAATACGAAATTACAATATTTTACAAGGAAAATTTTCATCTATTTTTAGCTTCGGGGGCGTTGTGCCTAAACCCCCGCAAGGGGGGTCTCATAGAATCGATGTCACCCCCCCGGACCCCCTTGACGGTAATCATATGGGAAGTTTCCTCACCCCATTAGGAATAGGGATCCAATGAGATTGAAACAAAAAAAAAACTTTGAACAATCAGGAAGATAATCAGGCTCCACACCCAACAATCTCCCACTTCGAGATTAATTATATAAACTTCATCGTTGCTTCACTTGTTGGAAAATGACCCCACTTAGACCTAGTTGTTTCTCATATTCACCATCATACTTGAATACCAATTTAAACTAAGTATAATCTCAATTTCTCCCTAGTTACAACTTTTTTTAACATATCCGCAAGACTTTGGCTAGTGTGTATCATTTCTAGCTTCAATTTTCCTTCTTCCAACAATGACCATATGAAATGGTACTTGAGTTGTATACATTTAGTCCTGGAATGAAATGTTGATTTCTTTTCAAGATGCATGGCACTATGGCTATCATTGTATAAACTTCCCATCTCCTGCTTCTTGCCCAATTCATCCATAAACCTTTGTAACCAAATCATTTCTTGACTATCCTCTATAGTATAAACATACCCAGCTTCTGTTGTTGAAAGTGTAACAATGTTTTGCAATTTTGAAATCCAACTGCCAGTTGTTCGACCTACAGTAAATACATGCCCTGTGGTATTCCTCCTGTTATCTTTATCACCTACCATATTTGCATCAACATATCCCTGTGGAGAAATGTTTGAACCACCAAATCATAGTGTTTGATTTGTGGTACCTCTCAAATACCTAAGAATCCACTTCACTACCTTCCAATGTTATTTTCCTAGATTTTCATATACCTTCTTACAACTCCCACTTCATGTGAAATATCAGGCCTTGTGCAAAACATTGTATACATTAAGCTTCCAACTACCGATGCATATCGAACTTTACACATATAATCCATCTCTTCTTGAGTCGTGTGACACTTCTCCTTACTTAGTTTGAAATGGCTAGCCAAAGGTGTATTAATTGGTTTTTCATTCTGCTTAATAAATCTTTCCAATACCTTTTCTATGTACTCACTCTGAGACAACGTTAATTTGTGATTTTTCCTGTCTCTAGTTATTGTCATACCAAGGATTTGTTTTGCAACACACAAATCCTTCATTGCAAATTAATTTTCCAAATTCCTTTGAACACATTTATTTCCTGCATGTTAGACCCTACAACAAGCATGTCATCTACATATAATATCAATATGATATAATTTCCATCATTTTCCTTTTTAAGATAAACACAATGGTCAGAGTGACATCTAGTATAACCTTGTTAGACATAAACCTGCCAAATTTTAGATACCACTACCATGGAGCATGTTTTAAGCCATACAATCTCTTATTCAATTTTCACACCAATTTTTCCTTCCCTTTGACCTCATACCCTTCTGGTTGTTGCATATATATTTCTTCCTCCAAATCCCCATGGAGAAAGTTTGTCTTCACATCTAACTTCTCAAGATGCAAATCTTATGCTACCACTAGACTTAAAATAGTTCTGATTGAAGTCATTTAACAACAATTGAAAAAATTTCATCAAATTCTATTCCTTTCTTTTGTGCAAACCCCTTCACCAAAAGTCTAGCATTATACCTATGTTTACCTCCATCTTCTTCCTTCAAACTGTAAACTCATTTATTTTCAAATGTTGTTCTACCTATAGGAAACTTGACTAAGTACCAAGTCTAGTTATGCATCAAGGAATCCATATCTTCTTCCATGGATTGGTCCCACTTCTTTGTGGTTTCTACCTTCATTTCTTCTTCATATCTTTCTGGTTCAACAAAATCAGTCAACAATACATATTATAATGAAGGATAGTATCATACAGGGGGTCTACTTATCCTGGTAGATCTTCTAACACCACTTTTAGGCGTTTGAGATGCATGTTATTTGTCTGGTTGTTGTTGTTGTTGTGGTTGTTTATCATTATGATTTTCAGGCACCTTTACTTTTTTGTGAACTCGTCAAGCACTGTGTATTCTTTGTTTTCCTTTTCCTATTTCTTTCCCTGCATCTAATCTTTAGACAAGACCGTTTCATTAAATATGAAATCTCTTCTCCTAATGATTTTGTGATTTTTCATAATCATTTAATTGATAACCAAAATCATTAACACCATATCTAATGAAGGTACATTTATTTTATTTTCCCTCCAGCTTTGTTCTATTTTATTTATTAATGTGGATAAAGGTTTCACAACTGAAAGTATTTAAAAATGAGTCGTTTACCTTTTTACATGTCCATGCCTCCTCAAGAACACCACCATCCAAGGAACTTGAAGGACCTCTATGTTGAAAAATGTACCTAGGTTCAGTCTTCATAAAATTTATTTGTCAAAGCTTTTTTATTATTATTATAATGACTTATTAAAGCATGGGTTTCATGCTTGGGTCATCATTTTATTAGTCAAAGTCCCCATTGTGGACTCCTAGGATTAATAAAAACTCATTAGAGTCATTGTATATTTTATGAGACCCTTCTTGGGATTTCGAACAATGTAAAAAGAATTATTTTTCAGTAAAAATAAGTTATGTAACCTCCACACCAAGTCGACCTCAAGGAAGGCCATTCAACCTCATTGGAAGGCTATACATACAACGCATTCCACTTCATTTGACCATCTCACTCTCTCAAGTATAATTTGATATTTGGAAGCTGGAAGCTGGAAGTTGGGAAGAAGTGTGAAGTTCAAGGAAGGGTCTAAAAGGAGTGCAAGTTTGGTCGAGGAAGGGAAGAAGAAAATCGAAATTTTGGTCTCTCTCTCTCTTGTAGGCTAGTTTAGGAGATAGAAGTATCATAGTCAAGGTTGAAGTTGTTTCTGTTGTCGAAAGTTTCCAAGTCGAAGTTATTAGGGTCGAAGTGTTGTTGCTACTAGGTCGAAGGTTGGATCAAAGAAGGATAGGCTAGGTTGGTATGGAGAAGATCTTTGTCTAGGTAGAAGAGTCTAAAGGAAAACTATTGAAGGAAGAGATTTAGACTCGTTTTTTCCCTAAATAGAGGTTTTTCCCTGGCAAAGTGCCTACATATTTTGTCTTGTGTTTTTGTGATCTTCATGCACACATAATTTGGAAATTTCTTGATGAAAGATAATATAAAAGATAAGTAGAAGAAGCCAACATAACTCACAAGTAATTATCAAGAAAGATAAATCTAACCCTAATCCTACTAGCATTGATTTCTCAACACTATGTTTCTTAGATAAACAGAAGTATCTACAAACTTTTCCCAAAATCATATGGGAAACCATGCATTCAATCTCATGCACCTTACACGCTCCATGATTGTCTTGTTCATCCTTTTTGACATGGTGTTCCTAGAATTGTCTTCTCTCTATGAATTCCATGCTCTGAATAGTAATTATCAAACTCTTTGCTGCAGTATTCACCTCCATTTTCTGAACTGAGACACTTAAACTTTTTTCTTGTCTCATTCTCAACCAAATTTTTCCATTTCTTAAAAGTATCAAATACATCATATCTATTCTAAATACAATAAATCTAGGTTTTCCTAGTTGCATCATTAATAAATGTAGCATAATAGTGAGAGCCACTGAGAGATGACACCTGAGCAGGTCCCCATACATCTGTACGTACAAGCTCTAATTTTTCACTCTTATTTTCCTTCCCAACTCATATAAATATTACTCTCTTTTATTTTCCATCAACACAATTTTCATATAAATCCAAATCAGCATGTTTCAAACTTGGTAACAAATTTCTTGAGTAGAGAATCTACATCCCCTTCTCACTCATGTGCCCGAGCCTATGATCATAGAGTGTTGTATATTCCCTTGTGGAGTTAAATCATTAAAAAAATTAGAAATACCATTTCATAAATAAAATGTACCAACCTTTTCTCCTTTTGCTATTACTAAGGGTCCTTTAGCAACCTTCCAGCTTTTGCCTGTAAAATTAGTTACACAACCTTCACCTCCCAATTACCCTATTGAAATTAGATTTTTCTTTAGATCTGGAACATGCCTTAACTACTTTAATAGCCATTGGTTTCCATTTTGTTTCTTTATAAAAACCTTACTCATTCCAACAATTTTACAGGGTTTATCATCATCCAGATGAACATGTCCAAAATATCCTTGAACATAGACATAAGAATGTTTCCTATGAGGTGTGGCATGGAATGAGGCCCTTGAATCTACCACCTAGGCATCAAATATATTTTCTAATGAAAGAACCAAAGCATCTTGCAACACATCACCTGTCACATTTTCTTCATAGTTTTTCCCTTTTCATCCATCTCTTTCTTTTCCCTTCCGAGATTTGCAACCTTTCTTTAGGTGTCCTTTCTTCCCACTTTTCCATAACACTATCCCCAATTTGGAATTGGATCTTCCTTTCCTTGACTTATTGTGATGTCCTAGTCTCTTTCCTCTCTCTAGTTTTCTTCCTCTAGTCTTTGCAGTTAAAGCATTTCCTTTTATCTCACCTAAGTTTTTCCTTCACATTTCCTCACTAAGGATAGCACCAACAAAATCATCAAACTTTAAAGTACTAGATCCATAGAAAGAGTTACTAATAGCCATGACTAAGCCATTCCAAAAAATTTTAAATAAGCATAAAAGAAATAGACCCCTAACTTCATCATCAAAATTTACCCCTATAGAACTTAATTGACGGGTAACAGTGTTAAATTAATTTAAATGATCAACAACAAATCCACCTTTTGACATCTTCTTATTAGATAGACACTTCATAAAAAATACCTTATTTGAGGTTGAGGTTTCTCATATAGTTTGGGCAAGGCAGTCATTAAACCTTATGCTGTCATTTCCTTTTGAAATGTTGAATTTCAACGATGCTGCCAAACACAGTCGTATTGTCCCTAATTCCTTTCTGTCGAGAAGATCCCATTCTTTGTTTCTCATACTCATCGTCTTCTTTGATTTTCTGCTCAATGGTAGGTACGTATCTTTCTTATACAGATAATTTTCCATCTGCATCTTCCACAGCTAGTAGTTTTGGTCGTTAAATTTCTAGACCCTAAACCTACCATCTTCCGCCATTGGTCCCACTCAAACCAAGAACCCTTCTCTCCTGCGAGTTTATCATCCAAATACACCTTTGACTCTAATACTAGTTTGTTGATGGTGTTGGACCTGCCAACATGTCAAAGGGATCTCCCTGGTAAGAATTCCCAATTAGACCTCAGGTTGTTTTTTTAGGAGTCTAGCAGTGGGTTGTAAGGTAATGCCTTGACTGCGATGTCGCACAGAGCCAAGTAAGATAACTCTGTGAGTAGCAAGGGTGTGACTGATGCAATGAGTCAAGGAATGGGTATGAGAGGTTATAACACTTCAAAGGGAGAGTAAGGTGAAGGTGAGTTCCAATTTAAAAGGGATCAATGCCAACTCGGCTAGGAACACACAACACAAAGGACATGCACATCTTCTGGTAGAGCAGTCAACACGGATGCGGCAATCACAACATACAAGGTAATATAACACGAGCAACACTCACAGATCAGTCAGAGATGAGTGTGATGGTTGCTATAACAAGATTCAGAGAAATTTTTATCTGATGTCCGTCAGAGCAGTCGACACGGATGGTGACAGCATTAACAACATATGCAACACATTAACAATAAGATTCATATCATTGCATACAAATCAGTTCATATACAAGTACGTAAGCTAAACAACATATATCATTAAGGAAACCAGAGCAGTCCAACTACAATAACAACATATGCATGAAAATGTGTTGGCTTTTATCATATAAAGAAGTGTAAATCAATATCATACAATACACCATGTAAACCTACTAGCCCCATCAGTGGAACATTACAACCACATCCGCTTGCTCCTCCAAAGAGATGTACAAGCTCTGTGTAGTGGAGAAGACAAGGCTCATTACAATATGTTCCAATCCTTCTTCAAGATAGTGTTAGTAGAAGCTTGGCATACAATGAGTTATGAGGGATTATTTATAGAAAATGGTGGGGTAACCCTTCACATCCCCCTTTGTGACTGTTCAACTACCCTTGTGACTCTTCACCTACTCTATGACTGTTACATTCACTCTTGACACTTGAATTACACTTGACGTGACTCAACATTACAATGCACATGTACCCATGTGAACAATGGCTTGAACAAGCCAAACTAGACACCACTCTGACTTAGACAACTATAGAATTCCAACTGCTCGACATCCTCATGTTGATCAACAGTAACATATTGGTGGAAAGATTTGTAGTCTCTGATAGTGTCTGTGTGTTCCACTGTGACATCCATTTGGAACCTGAACCTTGCCTCCATGGCATTTGGGTACATTGCTTGGGCTCCTCTATCCAACTCATCTGAAAGAATGCGCAACATTGTCCTCAATGTGGTCGGACCAAAAACATACTTGTGCATGATATCTACACTGATAGGAAAGTCTAGACTGGTGGCAAAGGGCATCAACTCGTCAAAGTATGAGTCAAGCAATTGTTGGACCTGCTTCTTAGTATTCGCTTGGGTGAGAGTCACACGTGATGTGTTGGGTGTGGAGCCCGATTATCTTCTATATTCAAAAGTACCACCACATTGGACCCCAGTTCAAAATGGCGGCGGCAACGCCTCCCGTAAAATATTCGCTACAGGGGGGTCTAGGGGGGGCGGCTGCGACCTTTGGGAGCCCCCCCCTGGCGGGGAGTTTTGGGGGCAGCGCCCCTGAAGCTAAAAACAGCTGTAAAATTGCCTTGTAAAAGTATAGTAATTTCTAGTCAATCTGGTCCGTTCATTAGGCGGATGATCTAACGGTAGAAATTATGTTTAGTTTAGGGTTTTGTTCCCTAGAAGGAAACCCCTCTCTTTGTATTAGGGCATTTTATTTGAGGCTGTGAGATAGATTTGTATTCTGTGTGAGCAAGAAACAGAGAGGTGAGACTGTGAGAGAAGACAGAGGATATTACAGCGGATTTGTTGTAGGTTGTGTCTATTCATTTTGCTGGATAATAGAAAGGAAGGACTGGTTGTTCGAGGTGATCGTAGCCCAAACTGGGTGAACCACGTATATCTGTGTCTCTCTTGTTTTGTGCATTTTCTGTGTTTATATTTGTACAATATTTTATGTGTTCCATTGCTCCGTAATATATATAATATTCTAACATGATTTAATCACATGTGCATGCACCACAACCTCCATGCTCTTGAATACTCGTGCATGGGAAGCCTATATGCCAGTGATGAGTTGCGATAGGTCCTCATAGTTCCAGATCTAACTCTGGATATGTGCTTGCAACTCAACCACATTGGCCCACATAATCTTGGGCAAATGAAGTGGGGCTCCCTTGTACTTCATCATCCATGCCTGCATGTTGTCAACAGCAACATGTATGTTCTTCAAGATGGAAGCTCTTCTCACACATTAATGTTGCCAATCATGAAGATGAACGATTTCTTGGTGCATGGTACTGAATTTGGAGTACAATGCTCGCATGACTGTGTCCAAGGACAATACTTCATTTAGTATTGCCTTCTTCAGTTCATCTTGGGCAGACATTGTCACCAAGTCTCCTCCCTTCTTTTCCACCTGTAGTTCCTTCACCATTCGCTCATTCTCAGCTATGAGGATGCGAACACTGGAGCTAGTGGCTTCAGCATACACTCTAGTCGCATCAACCAAAGCAGTTGGTTCCTTGTGCACATCGGTCACGATCACTTGTTCTTCAACTTGCGTAGGGGATTTTCGATCCTCTGGAGTTGGTACTCTGTCAAGCTGCACAACTCTATGTTGATATTCATTAAATAAGATGTTACGCATCTCTACTTCTAGTTGACCACCAAGGATCTCAGTGCCTCATTGGTCATTTGAGACCTGCTCATCATCTGGATGCGTTAAAGCGAGTGAGTCAACCCCTCTATGGTGAGGCATGAGGTCAGTGTCATGTTCCAACATCGAATGCTCCATGTCTGCATCCAACTGTTCAAAAGCTTGTTCTATCTCATGAGCAAAGTCTTGCCCTAGTGAGGGTTCACCGTGTTCACTTGATACCAGCTACTCAAAAGAATCAACTACATGTACGGGCACTAATTCATATATATGCACATGATGTGCCCCCTACTGAATCTGTTGTTGTTCTTCCTTCTCATGTTGGTGCATCTCTTGTTCTTTCTGAAGTTTCTCCCTCAACTCATGCAACTCTTTCTCTGTTTCTTCCATTCTCTTCTTATCCCTCTGCCTTCGTGCAATTCGCTTGTCGTGCTACTACCTCTTATGTTAAATAGCCATAGTTGCTTGCTCTAAAAGTGGATCTGCTCGAAACTTGCAGCTTTTTTCCTCCTCCATGCGGTCAACAATCTTTCTCATCCCTTTGTTGCGCACAGGTATTCTTGGATCTGCTGCCTTTGTTGTTGCTGCTACTGCTGCCACTACTGGTGTTCTCCGTGGTGCTGCTTCATGATGTCGTGCTAACCATTCTATGGAAAAAATGACATGTTAATTAGGTCTGGAGTAATGGTAACAATACCTCCATGAGTCTTCCTCAACTCAATGAAATTCCCCATGGATCCAATTGAGCTAAACTCTCATGCAGTGATCCTTCACAATGCAATGTGGGTCATACTGGTTGAAGCTTTAGAGGTCGAACATGTATTTCCTCATTTGTTCAGCTTTGACATCTGCTTGCTTGATGCTCTGGATCTCGTATAACCCAAACCGCAATGAAAGAGTGGGCCAAGGTGCCTTCTTCTTCTACTGCGGCCTAGTTGTTAATCCTGCTGAGATATGATATGCTACTTCCTGCATGACAAGCACATCCAAAGAAAACTTTGGTGGAACATGTGGTGGCTTCTCTGCACTGAACACTTGGATGAACGTGTCACCCGGTGAGGCATGCCAATCTACAATGCCTTCATTGCTTCTTCTAACATGCAAGGTGGATCTTGTTCAAATATAAACCTGTATACTGGGGTGACAAGATGGTCAGAAAACCATTTGATCACTCCTCTGAAGCAACACTCGGAGAATAGCTTGAAATATGTGCTCACAACAATCTCCGTTGGTGACCATGCCCACTCTAAGCCCGAGAACTCATGTTAGGCACAGACTGCATCTAGAATGTAGGCAGACATGTAAATCTCTGCATGCATGCCTTCAGGTGACTGTCAAGCCTTCATGACTTGCTCCTTCAGTTGTTGAGCTAGTATGCCAGACTAATTGCACGGTCTTCCTTCTCTAGCTATTTGTTCCAATGCGACCACCCAACTCTGAGGGAAGGTCTCGGTGCTCGCTTGGCCACTCAGCCACACGTGAATATGACCAAGTACTGGTATCCCTTCCTCAATATCTTCGTCTTATATATCCAATTAGGGGTCATCTTGAAATGAGCTGGCTCCTTTACCCAATCCTTAGGAACATCTCTGGAGTGGCCTCTGTTGTTGGATAAGTTGAATGGAGGGATCATGACAGTCATGGGCACGTCCATCTGATACATCTCATCATAGTCTCATGCCCAGAAGGTTTCAAGCTTCATCCCACTGACATTGCTCAAGTTCATTGTCTCAGGGTCAGTGTGATAGACGATCCAATGAATCATATCCATGCATGGGAACACGGGGTATCTGCAATCCGGTGCAAGCCGGACTTATGAATGTTCATGTACACCTAAAGTTCTTCAAGGTCTTCCCCAAAAGTACCTATGAATGGTTTATTCACCTCTTTCCACTTTAGTTTGATGTCCTTGTCCAAATACAACTTCGTATCTTTGTAGAGCGGCATGCTAGAGGACACCTATTCAACTGTTGTTCCAACTACAACACCATCAGTGTCCTGGGATCCTATTCTCTTGGAAGCCATTGAGACAAATGAACACTTGAAAGATCTGGAAACAAGCAGCATGCATGGCAAGAAATATGTCAGTGAAAACAAAGAAAATTCGAGGAAGGTCACAGCACATACTTGGGGAACTAATGAGCAAGATTGCGCAAATTTCACTCGGAGGCTAAGAAACTGGCTGCCAGAACTGCACAAAAGGTAGCCTGGACTAACTATGAGGCTAGAATAACTGTTGGATCTACAAAATGTGAAATCCAGTTGGGTAGTTGGCTATTGGGATTGCACAATGCATGATTCCATATGGGAAAGACTGCTGGCCCAGGGACAGTTTTGTGCAACTTTTTGGGCCAAGCAGCCACTAACCTCCAAAAATGCACAATTCAGTCCAGGAAGCCAGTGCTGGGCCAGAATGCACAAATTTGGAGAGGAAGGTGAGCCTTCCTTCTCCAAATTGCATAAAGCAGCCTTGGTGAAGGTAGAGACTGGGCGAAGGTTGGCTCGACTCACCGACAGGCAACTAAAAGCAAGTAAGTCGATAAAATTCATGGCAAAACTAAGTGATAGAAGAAGTGATAAACAATGCACGAAAAACATGAATGGAAGATTGAGAAAATAGATCAACATGCATGTGGATGAGGTTTGGCGAACGTCCATGCAAAACAGTTTCATGCATGCGACAGCAGTGAGATAGAAACAAAAATTGAAACAGATCTAGGACAAGCTAGAATATATGTAAACAACAGTAGGCACTCAAATAAATCAAGCAAATAGTACTCACACAAGCAAATACACAAAAAGCGATAGAAATGCTGAAAAGACAAGTTGAGGCCACTTACCTGTGAATAGCTTAGTCAGATGTGTTGAAGACTCCTCAATGTGTTGTGGGATGTCAGAGCTCCATGATCAATGTGAATGAATGAGCTCTGATGCATCGAATGAATAAGTTTGGTCTCAAGACGTGCATGCCACAAATCTTGGAAAAAGTGACAATTAGAGGGAAACTTCTAAAACAAATTTGCATGTAACCCCTGACTTCTAAAAATAGATCCCTGGATCATGGGATGCATTTTGCATGTTGTCTCTTGCTATTCTGGTAAGATCAAGTCATGCATGCATGCAATTCAAGTTTCCTCGGTTCCGGGTGGAACTGGTCAACCGGACTATCCATGCATGCTAGTGCTCAACTGCTTGGGAAAAATGTGCATTCCTGACTATAAACTGGGCTAACTACCCAAGGGGATTTCACAATTTCTCGACCCAGCAGCTAACTGCTACCCAGATTTGCGCAAATCCTGGGTTGAACATCCTGTTGATGGGAAAACTTGTGCAAATCTTGTTGGGAGGGTTGGATGGCATGATTGCGCAATCCTGGAGCCCAACAAGTTGTTAGAGGGAATTGTGAAATTCCTGGAGGGAAGGCTGGTTGCCCTCCAGAAATGCACAAATTTCATTGGGAAGTTGCTCAGCCTGCAGCTGGACCAAGTCTGGGTAAACAGCCTTTGAGGTGAATGGATCGACTGAGATTGACAGGTTGCCTTTGTGCAAGGAAACATTGAAGCTTGAGTACTTGATGAAGCAAGACAAATTGTTGTGTAAGGTTGGTAGGGAGGCTCAAAAATAGGCTAAAGCAAAATTTTGGAGGGTGGTTGTAGCTGCTACATCACTTGGCAACACACTGTTAGAACTCTAGCTCACTGCATAGACCTTTTTCGTCAAAAGCGAGTCTAACACCTCTAGAAGTATTGTTCAGTTCTTAGCTCATCTTGGTTTCACACTAACTTGATTGTAAGATGTAGCATCTACTAAACCCTTGGTCGATTGACACACATTCCAAGCCAAGGCAACAAATTTGTTTCAATTGGGGTTGAGGGGTATATAGGTGCACAAGCAGTATAGTCGTCAGAGTCTTAGTTTCATCTCTAGTGTTGCTCCACTGCCAACAGGCCTGGATAGTACCCCGGTGCATTCACATAGGAACACAAGCATGGCTCTACTACTATCGAACCTGGTAAGTACCCCGACGGAGTTACTTTCATCACCTCCCTGCACAAGAAGCCTTTCTCTTCTTTCACCTTATTCATTTTTCATTTTGAATTTTTTTACTTTTCATTTTTTTTGTTTTCATTTTCACTATGCATAGCACTTATTCATTTTAGAGGCGGAAGAGGGATATCAACTTATTGAGAGAAGAGGAGGTTTTTCCAGCAAAGAAGTAGTTTATTATATCTCTGACGTGCATGTTAAGGTTTTCCCCCTCAACTTACTCTACTTAACTGAGCCGACAAGGGTTAACCCAAAAACAATCGACTAGAGAAGGTGACACTAGTTAGCATGCAAGCGTTGTGCTGACACCAAGGTTCACTTCGAAGAGTATGTATTTTCCTTCGACGTATCATGGACTAAGAGTAACAAGTTCATCATATAGAGGAAAGATGACAGATAACCAAGTAGCAATCGTTGTACAAACCCTCTTGTACTTTACCCAACTTGTTTCATGAGTCACACATGGTTTCATGCAAAACTAACCTATGAATGAAACAAGTGAACGAACTAACAATAAACAAAGCAAAGAAAAAGTAGAAGCAAAAATGAAAGTGAAGCAAGTAAACAAACGAGCAAGCAGGCAAACAAGCAATCAAAACACAAAAGAAAACAAGCATGCAAGCAAACAACTGAAAGCAAACACTACTCCTACTCCTACACTAATGGTGCATGGGCCTAATCACGTGAAGTGATACTTCCAATGCAGCCACCAGCGCATTGGTAGACCCATGTGGGTGAAGGCTTGGTCCACGAGTAACCCAGTTGTGCGAACCAGCATACAAGAAAGATATAACAGTGAAGATAGCCACACTTCATGTTTCAATGTGCTCATGGGACATAAGTGAGTGCATGTGCATGACGGACAATATGTGGACTTATCATGGTGTAAAGCACACTCTTTACTGAGACATGCAAGAAAACAAAAGAAACAAAGATAACTTGCATCGCAAACGAGTGCTTGCAATATAAGACTCCTCCAATGCATGATAAATGGGATCATGTAGTTCAAGTCGAGGAAGTGTGATCTGTGTGTGAGGTGGATATTCAATGCATACAGACTAGTGGTGAGGATCCTTGGGTGATTGAATAGTTTCATGATCGGAAGTGAGACTAACCCCAAGAGAGCGAGGGCCTGACATAACCATCAACTCGGGCTAAAGTACCTCGACAGCCTTGGGTGTCTCAACTTCATCATCATGTAGATCATCATAAACTGATGGCTTCGAAAGATCAATTGTGATAGATTCATGATCGTGACAAAAAATGGAAGCAAATGAATCACGACTACCACGATCATAAAATTCAATGAATTCTTCGACATTCTCATGATTAGATGAATCAAATAGAGGGGTAGATGAAAAGCTAACAAACTCATACTATGTGTTTCTAGAAAAGACAGATGAAGGATCAAGTGAATCTTCAATGAATAACTTATCCTCTTCGTTGTCGAATGATGGACTAGCATCTGGTGAGTCCTACGAGTGATTAGCAATGGGTTCATCCTTAGATGAAGACACACATACAAAATCATTGATGGCAGGTTGACAAAAGAAGCTAGGATGGAACAGAGGGGGCTCAGATGGAAGGGAGTCATCCTTTGCCGAGTGTTGATGTTCAAGATCTCACTCATACTCTTCATGAATGACAACGCATGTTGGTTGTACAACACCAACTCCATCAATGGGTTGTTCCTCATTCACAATAAGTGAAGAGTCTGGAATGGACGAACACAAGACAGCATCATCTGGAGGAACACCTGAGTGAGAAGACAGAGGTCGAAGAAAAGAATGCATATGGAAACTCGAAGGACTCACAACCAACTCTGCGCAAAAATTAAGTGGAGTGATGTTGGGAGGGTGTGAAGGGTGAACAGATGTGCGAACATGATCGTCATCATCATAGGGCGATGGTGGAACTGTTGAATGAGAGGGAGGCGGACAGTCCCTTGAGATAGTGTCTGCTCCCACATGGGATTGCATAGTTCCATCAACAAAGAAGGTTGATCAAGGCTTGACATCACGATTTCTCTTGGGATGGGCAGATTTCTTAAGGCAGTACTCGAACCGGTCCCAGAGATAAGCGAACTTCATCTCGCTCTTCAGAGCTTGAAACTATAAGTCACGGAAGCACTGCCAAAATAAATAATGGATTCATGCGGAGCCCTCCCTTGCTATAACAATTTCCGATCAAGATGGTCTGGATAAAAATTATGTAACATGTCTTCAATAAGATCACAGAAGTGCTCACATGAGTGCAAATGGGGATTCGCGAAAGTGTGAATGCAAGCAGCAAATCGGCCTGTTCGTCAGTAAACTCATCTCCCTCATAAATCATGGAAAGGAAGTTATGTGAGTGCTCAGGCCAGGTGTTATGTACCTGGGGGGGTAATATGGGGTACCGAAGGAGGTACCCAAGGTAATAATGTAATAATGGGATGGGCCATAGTAATAAATAAGTTGGTTAACCCATGTCATGTAAGGGACCACAAGTAGTTAATAATAATGTAATGGGCCCATGGTATTAGTTGATGGTATGAGTAAACCATGGTATTGATGCATGGTATTGTATGTATGAGGCCTCTATAGAGGCTAGAGACTCCACATGGAGAGACATGAAGAGAAGTAATCTTGTATGAACAAGCATATGGCTTGTGGAGTGTTCTCCTTCCTTAAGGAGTGAATGTATGGTGTTGCCCTACCTTAAGGGTTTTGACAATAAAGAAGCTTTTCTATCTATTTCTATCTTGTTATTCTTGGGTTATTTCTATTATCTTATACTTTTGGATCAGATATACAACAAGTGGTATTAGAGCTACAACACCAGGCCACTTCGCCTTCACCATCATATGTGTGAGTGGATAAGAGATTGAAAATATTCCCCAAGATAGAGATATCTTCACGATTCGAAAAACACCTCAAGGGAAGAAGAATGCAAGAATCCATGAAAGATATGCAAATTTTCAAAACTGGATGAGAGGACATTGCTTGTCATCAGGCCCTCCTTCTAGCACCAGAAATGTTGACAGTGTTGGACCAGCCAACATGTCAAGGGGATCTCCCTGGTAAGAAGTCCCAATTAGACCTCAGACCGTTTGGTGTAAGATTCCCAGCAGTGGGTCGTAAGGTAATGCGTTGACTACGATGTCGCACAAAGGCAAGTAAGATAACTCTGTCAGTAACAAGGGTATGACTAATGCAATGAGTCAAGGAATGAGTATGAGAGGTTCCAACACATCAAAGGGAGAGGAAGGTGAAGGTGAGTTCCAAGTTGAAAGGGACCAGTCCCAACTCGGCTAGGAACACACAACACAAAGGACATGCACATCTTCCAGCAGATCAGTCAACACGGATGCGGTAGTCACAACATACAAGGTAAGATAACATGAACATCACTTGTGAATCAGTCTGAGATAAGTGTGACAGTTGATATAACAAGGTTCAGAGAAAGGTTTGTCTAATGTCCGGCAGAGAATTTGATGCAAACAGTGACATCATTAACAACATATGAAACACATTAACTACAAGATTCATATAATTGCATACAAATTAGTTCATATACAAGTAGGTAAGTTAAACAACATATTTCATTAAACAAACTGGAGAAATCCAACTACAATAACAACATATGCATGAAAATGTGTTGCCTTTTATTATATAAAGAAGTGTAAGTCACAATCATACAATACACCATGTAAACCTGCTAGCCCCATCAGTGGAACATTACAGCCACATACGCTTGCTCCTCTAAAGAGATGTACTAGCTCCATGCAATGGAGAAGCCAAGGCGCGTTACAATATTGTCCAAGCCTTCTTCAAGCTAGTCTTAGTAGAAGCTTGGCTGACCAAAAGCCTATACAATGAGTTATGAGGGATTGTTTATAGCAAAGGGTGGGGTGACCCTTCACATTCCCCTTTGTGACCATTCAACTACCCTCATGACTCTTCACCTACTCTATGACTTTTACATTCACTCTTGACTCTTGACTTACACTTGACATGAATCAACATTACAATGCGCATGTACCCATGTGAACAATGGTTTGAACAAGCCAAACTAGACACCACTTTGACTTAGACAACTATATAAGTCCAACTTCTCGACATCCTCATGTTGATCAACATTAACATATTGGTGCCAAGATTGGTAGTCTCTGATAGTGTCTGTGTGTTCTGTTGTGACTTCTGTATGGAACCTAAACCTTGCCTCCATGGCATCCGAGTACACTGCTTGGGCTCCTCTATCCAACTCATCTAAAAGAACGTGCAACATTTTCCTCAATGTGGTCAGACCAGCAACATACTTGTGCATCATGTCTGCACTGATAGGCAAGTCTGGACTAGTGGCGACACGCATCAACTCGTCGAAGTATGATTCAAGATCCTGTTGGACCTACTTCTTAGTCTTCACTTGGGTGAGATTCCCAAGTGATGGAATTGCATGTGTGTGTACCACAACCTCCATGCTCTTGAATACTCGTGCATGGGAAGCTTCTATGCCAGTGATGAGTTGCGGTAGGTCCTCATAGTTCTGGATCTGACTCTGGATACATGCTTGCAGCTCAAATGTATTAGCCCTCATCAACTTGGGCAAATGAAGCGAGGCTCCCTTGTACTTCATCATCCATTCCTGCATGTTGTCAACGACAGCATGTATATTCTTCAAGATGTTAGCTCTTCTCACACATCAATGCTGCCAATCGTGACGATGAACTACTGCTTGGTGCACGATACCAAATTTGGAGTACAATACTCACATGACTATGTCCAAGGACAATACTTCATCTAGTATTTCCTTCTTTAGTTCAGCTCCGGCAGACATTGTCACCAAGTCTCCTCCCTTCTGGACCACCTGTAGTTCCTTCACCATTCACTCATTCTAATCTATGAGGAAGCGAACACTGGAGCTAGTGGCTTTAGCATACACTCTAGTTGCATCGGTCAAAGCAGTTGAGTCCTTGTGCACATCGATCACGATCACTTGTTCTTCAACTTGCGCAGGGGATGTTCAGTCCTCCGGAGTTGGTACTTTGTCAGGCTTCACAACTCTATGTTGAGATTCATCAAAGTATTTTTTGTGCATCGTTGCTTCCGACTGACCACCAAGGATCTCAGTGCCTCCTTGGTCATTCAAGACTTGCTCATCATCTAGATGCGTTAAAGTGGGCGAGTCAACCTCTCTGTGGTGAGGCATGAGGTCAGTGTCCTCTTCCAGCTCTGGCTGCTCCATGTCTGCATCCAACTGTTCAAAAGCTTGTTCTCTCTCATGAGAAAAGTCTTGCCCCTGCGAGGGTTCACCATGTTCCCTTGATGCCAGCTGCTAAGAAGAATCAACTAATTGTATGGGTGTTGCTACGTCTGTCTGCACGTGATGCGCCCCCTATTGAATTTGTTGTTGTTACGCTTCCTTCTCATGTTAGCACATCTCTTGTTATTTTCGAAGTTGCTCCGTCAGCTCATGAAACTCCTTCTATGTTTCTTCCATTCTCTTCTTATCCCTCTACCTTCGTGCAATTCTCTTATCATGTTGCTCCCTCTTGTGTTGAATAGCCATAGATGCTTGCTCTACAAGTGGATCTTCTCAAAACTTACAGATTTGTTCCTCCTCCATGCAGTTGACAATCTTTCTCTTTCCTTTGTCGTGCACAGGTATGCTTGGCTCTGTTGCCTCTTTTGTTGCTGCTACTGCTGGTGTTCTCTGTGGTGCTGCTTCATATTGTCGTGCTAACCATTCTATGGCGAAATCGACCTATTCATTAGGTCTAGAGTAATGGTAACAATACCTCCATGAGTCTTCCTCAACCAAATAAAATGCCCCATGGATCCAATTGAACTGAACTCTCATGCAGTGATCCTTCACAATGCAATATGGGTCATACGGGTTGAAGCTTCGGTGGTCGAACGGGTACTTCCTCATTTGTTTAGATTTGACATCCACTTGCTTGATGCTCCAGATCTCGTATAACCTAATCTGTAATGGAAGAGTGGGCCAAGGTGCCTTGTTCTTCCGCTGTAGCCTAGTTGTTAATCCTGCTGAGATATGATACTCTACTTCTTGCATGACAAGAAAATCCAAAGGAAACTTTGGCAAAACATGCGAAGGCTTCTCCGCACTGAACACTCGGTGAACGTGCCAGCTGGTGAGGCATACCAATATGCAATGCCTAACAATGCCTTCATCGCTTCCTCTGACATGCAAGGTGGATCTTGTTCGAATATCAACCTGTACACTGGGCTGACAAGATGGTCGGACATCCGTTTGATCACTCCTTTGAAGCCGTACTCGGAGAATAGCTCGAAATATGTGCTCACAACAGTGTCCGTTGGTGACCATGCCCACTCTAAGCCCAGGAACTCGTGTCAGACACAGACTTCATCTAGAATGTAGGCGGACATGTAAATCTCTGCATGCATGCCTTCGGGTGACTGTCGAGCCTTCGTGACTTGCTCCTTCAAGCTGATGAGCTAGTATGCAGACTAGTTGCACGGTCTTCCTTCTCTATCCAGTTGGTCTAGCGCAACCACCTAACTCTGAGGGAAGGTCTCAGCGCTCGCTTAGCCACACAGTCGACATGCTAATATTACCCAAGTATTATTATGCCTTCCTCAATATCTTCAACTTATAGATCTGATTAGGGGTCATCTTAAAACGAGCTGGCTCCTTTACCCAATCCTTAAGAATAACTCTAGAGTGGCCTCTGCTATTGGGAAAGCTGAACAGAGGGGTCATGATAGTCATGGGCTCATCCATCTAATACATCTCATTGTGGTCTCATGCCCAGAACGTTGCAAGCTTCGTCCCACTAACACTGCTCAAGGTCATCATCTCGGAGTCAATGTGAGAGACAATCCATTGAATCATATCCGCACATGGGAACGCGGGGTATATGCATGCAATCCAGTACAGGCTGAACTTTTTAATGTTCATGTAAACCTAACGGACTTCAAGGTCTTCCTCAAAAGTACTTGCAAATGTTTCATTCACCTATTTCCACTTCAGTTTGATGTCCTTGTCTAGATACAGCTTCGTATCTTCGTAGATCGCCATGCTAGAGGACACCTATTCAACTGTTGTTCCAACTGCAACACCATCACTATCCTGGGATCATGTTCTCTTGGAATCCATTGAGATAGATGAACACCTGAAAGATCTGGAAACAAGCAGAATGCATGGAAAGAAATATTTCAATGAAAACAAAGAAAATCCGGGGAAGGTCACAACACATACCTAGGGAACTGATGAGAAAGGTTGCTCAAATTTCAGTGGGAGGCTGAGTGATTGGCTTCCAGAACTATGCAAAAGGAAGTCTGGACTAACTGGGAGGCTTGACGGGCTGTTGGATCTGCAAAATGAGCAATACATTTGGGCAATTGGCTACTAGGATTACGCAATGCGCAATTCCATATGGGAAATATTGTTGGCCCAGGGACAGTTTTTCGCAAATTTTTGGGCCAAGCAGCCACTAACCTCCAGAAATGCACAATTCAATACAGAAGGCCAATCCTGGCTAGAATGCACAAATCTAGAGAGGAAGGTGAGCCTTCTTCTCCAGATTGCACAAAGCAGCCTTGGTGAAGGTAGAGACTAGGCCAAGGTACTCGCTGACGAGCAACTGAAAGCAAGTAAGTCGATGAAATGCATGGCGACACTAAGTGATAGAAGAAGTTATAAACAATGCATGCAAAACATGAATGGAAGATTGAGAAAACATATCAACATGCATGTGGGTGAGGTCGTTCTCTAGTTGGGCGAACATCCGTGAAAAACAATTTCATTCATGCGACAGCAGTGAGATAGCAGTGAAAATTGAAACAGAGCTAGGACAAGCTAGAATATATGTAAACAACAGCAAGCGCTCAAAGAAATCAAGCAAACTACACTCACACAAGCGAATACACAAAAAGCAACGGATATGTTGAAAAAGACAAGTTCAGGCCACTTACCCATGAATAGCTGAGACAGATGTGTCGAAGAGTCCTGGATGTGTTGTGGAATGTCAGAGCTCCAATATCAATGTGAATGAATGAGCTTTGATGCATCGAATAAATAATTTTGGTCCCAAGGCGCACATGCCACAAATCTAGGAAAAAGCAACACTTGGAGGGAAACTTCTAAAACAACTTTGCATGTAACCCCCGGCTGCTAAAAATAGCTCCCTTATTCATGGGATGCCTTTTGCATATTGTCTCTTGCTATTCCAAGAAGATATAGTCATGCATGCATGTAAGTTAATTTTCCACGGTTCCAGGTGGAACTGGTCAATCGGACTGTCCATGCATGCCAGTGCTCAACTGCTTGGGAAAAATGTGCATTCCTAACTATAAACTGGGCTAACTGCCTAAGGGGATTTTGCAATTTCTGGGCCCAGCAGCTGACTGTTTCCCAGATTTGCGCAAATCTTGGGCTGAACAGCCTGTTGATGGGAAAAATTGCGCAAATCCCACTGGGAGGGTTGGCTGGCAAGATTGTGCAATCCTAGAGCCCAGTAGGCTGTCAAAGGGAATTGCACAATTCCTAGAGGGAAGGCTAGTTTCCCTCCAGAAATGTGCAAAATTTCACTCGGAAGCTGCTCAGGCTGCAGCTAGACTAAGTCTAGGTAAGCATCCTGTGAGGAAAATGGATCGACTGATATCGAAAGGTTGCCCTTGTGAAAGGAAACATTGAAGCTTGAGTAATTGACGAAGCAAGACAAAGTGTTGCGTAAGGTTGGTAGGGAGGCTCCAAAACAAGCTAAGCCAAATTTTTGGAGGGTGGTTGTAGCCGCTACAACACAATTGTTAGTAAATAATTAACAACACAAAAATATTGCGGAAACAAAAACATAGAAATGCATAAAACAAGAGAGACACAGATATATGTGGTTCACCCAATTTGGGCTACATCCACGAAGAAACAACCAGTCCTTCCTTTTATATTATCCAGCAAAATGAAGAGATACAACCTAAAGCATATTCTTTGTAATTTCCTCTTCACTCTCACACAATTGCCTCTCTCTATTTCGCTAAGAATAATAATACACAACCGCAATAAAATTGCCTCATATAAACCAAGGGTTGCCTTCTAGGGAGAAAACCCCTAAATTATCATAACTTCTACTAGCAATATGAGGCTTCCACAGTTATTCATATTGTTTTTAAAGATTTTTGGAAATGAATTGTGTAGTGTTTTCAATCTGTCCAACGTTTCGGATGGTTATTCCATCCATCATCAGGGACTAAAGTGTTATGTGATTAGACAAGTGCTGAAGAGAATCTTTATAGGAAGAGGAATCAGGGGGGCTCGTTGGGTAAGAATTAAAGAGAATTAAAATAGGTCAAATATTAATATGAAAAATAAGAATTTAAAATTATTAATTATAAATATTGTTGAGATAGGTTTAAGTTAGCTAATAAATTAAAACAAAGATTTGACCAAATTTTGAATAGGGCCAAATTGAAATTTAAGAATTTACAATAAATTGAAATAAAATAATAATTAGAAATGGTTGTTATAATTGTTTTAAGGTAATTAATTATTAAACAATTATTTGACCAAATGATAAATAAGGTCAAATTAAAAAATAAGGATTTAAAAAGATGAGCACTATGGTAAATCCGAACTCTTCTCAGAAACCAACCCACAGTAATCTGCAATCCAAAATAAGGATTTAAATTAAATTTAGGAAAAGGTTAAATAAGAATTTAGAATAAACTAATTAGAAATAATGCTTAAATTAGATTAGATTAATTAATTATTAAACCAATTATTTGTCAAATTAAAATTAAGTCAAATTTAAATAAAGTCAAATTGATATTTAGGGATTTTTTAAACTAACAAGTTTGAAAAAATGTTAAATAGATTAGAATTATCTAATTCAAATGATGAAGAAAATAAATAAATAAATCATAATTACTAAGATGATAAAGCAAGGCTAGATAAAAGAGGGAAGGATAAAATTTTAGGGGCACATTAACATAGAAAGAGAATAAAGGGAAGATAAAAACATTAAAAACACTTAAAATGAAGGATAAAAAGGAAGGATAAATAATTAATTGGGAAAAAATTTGAATAATAAATAAAGATATGTAAGAAAGGAGAAAGGAGGGTTTTTTTCAAAACAAAAAATAAACCAAAGGGAAAGAAGGTAACCAAAGGGGGGAGGGGATTTTAATGGGTGAGATGGTGGATAACAGGGTGTCATGAATGGTTAAGCATGAATCTATCCTCTTTATTAAATTTATTACGGTTCTTCTCGATTTCAAGGGCTTCTCGAATAATTCGAGAGTTATAAAAAGGAACATGGGTTAGGATCTTCGCTTGCTCAAAAAAAAATTCAGGTGTTTGGACTTAAAAGAGTGTTCAGCAATAGTACACTTAGCAAGGCGGTTATGGTTGGTGTCATCTATGTGCTCTTTCAGGCAGGTTTTGAAAGGGCGGCCAATTTTGGCCAATATATGATTTGTCACAAGAACAGGGAATCTGATAGACACTTGATCCTACCATGGGATCATATTTATATCTGGCTGATTGGAATAATTGCTTGACGGTTTTATGAGGCTTTATTCCCTAATGATGGATGGAGTAACCATCTAAAACATTGGACAGGTCGAAAACACTACACATATCATTTCTGGAAATATTCAACAACAAAAACTTCTATCGTCAGATCATCTGCCTAATGGACGGCCCAGATTGACTACAAAAATACAATATTTTATAACACAATTTTTCAGGTATTTTTAGCTTTGGAAGTGCATAAAATTTAAAGCAAGACAAAGTGTTGTGTAAGGTTGGTAGGGAGGCTCCGAAACAAGCTAAGGCGAATTTCTGGAGGGTGGTTGTAGCCGCTACAAAACAATCGTTAGTAAATAATTAACAACACAAAAATATTGCGGAAACAAAAACATAGAAATGCATAAAACAAGAGAGACACAGATATATGTGGTTCACCCAATTTGGGCTACATCCACAAAGAAACAACCAGTCCTTCCTTTTATATTATCCAGCAAAATGAAGAGATACAACCTAAAGCATATTCGTTGTAATTTCCTCTTCACTCTCACACAATTGCCTCTCTCTATTTCGCTCAGAATAATAATACACAACGGCAACAAAATTGCCTCATATAAACCGAGGGTTGTCTTCTACGGAAAAACCCCTAAATTATCATAACTTCTACTAGCAATATGAGGCTTCCACATTTATTCATATTGTTATTGAAGATTTCCGAAAATGAACTGTGTAGTGTTTTCAATCCGTCCAACGTTTCGGATGGCTATTCCATCCATCATCAGGGACCGAACCATTATGTGATAAAACGAGTACTTAAGAGAATTTTTATAGGAAGAGGAACTAGGGGGGCCCGTTGGGTAAGAATTAAAGAGAATTAAAATAGGTCAAATATTAAGATGAAAAATAATAATTTAAAATTATTAATTATAAATATTGTTGAGATAGGTTTAAGTTAATTAATAAAGTAAAACAAATATTTGACCAAATTTTGAATAGCGCCAAATTGAAATTTAGGAATTTATAATAAATTGAAATAAAATAATAATTAGAAATGTTTGGTATAATTGTTTTAAGGTAATTAATTATTAAACAATTATTTGAGAACATGAAAAATTAGGTCAAAAAAAAAAATAAGGATTTAAATTAAATTTAGGCAAAGGTTAAATAAGAATTTAGAATAAACTAATTAGAAAAATGTTTAATTTAGATTAGATTAATTAATTATTAAACTAGTTATTTGTCAGATTAAAATTAAGTCAAATTTAATTCAAGTCAAATTGATATTTAGAAATTTTATAATCTAACAAGTTTGAAAAAATGTTAAATAGATTAGAATTATTTAATTCAAATGATGAAGAAAATAAATAAATAAATCATAATTACTACGATGATAAAGCAAGGCTAGAGAAAAGAGGGAAAGATAAAATTTTAGGGGCACATTAACATAGAAAGAGAATAAAGGGAAGATAAAAACATTAAAAACACCTAAAAGGAAGGATAAATAATTAATTAGGAAAAAATTTGAATAATAAATAAAGATAGATAAGAAAGGAGAAAGGAGGGTTTTTCTCAAAACAAAAAATAAACCAAAGGAAAAGAAGGTAACTAAAGGGGGGAGGGGACTTCAATGAGTGAGATGGTGGATAACGGGCTGCCATGAATGGTTAACCATGAATCCATCCTCTTTATTAAATTTATTACGGTTCTTCTTGGTTTCAAGGGTTTCTCGAATAATTCGAGAGTTATAAAAAGGAACATGGGTTAGGATCTTCGCTTGCTCAAAACAAATTCAAGTGTTTGGACTTAAAAGAGTGTTCAGTGATAGTAGACTTAGCAAGGCAGTCATGGTTGGTGTCATCTATGTGCTCTTTCAGGCGGGCTATGAAAGGGCAGCCAATTTGGCCAATATATGATTTGTTACATGAACAGGGAATTTGATAGACACTTGATCCTAGCATGGGATCATATTTATATTTGGCTAATTGGAATAATTGCTTGATGGTTTTATGAGGCTTTATTCCCTAACAATGGATGGAGTAACCATCTAAAACATTGGATGGATCGAAAACACTACACAGTTCATTTTTGGAAATATTCAACAACAAAAACTTCTATCATCAGATCATCCGCCTAATGAATGGCCCAGATTTACTACAAAAATACAATATTTTATAACACAACTTTTCAGCTATTTTAAGCTTTGGGAGCACATAAAATTTAAAGAAAGACAAAGTGGTGTGTAAGGTTGGTAGGGAGGCTCTAAAACAAGCTAAGGCAAATTTTTAGAGGGTGGTTGTAGCTGCTACAACACAATTGTTAGTAAATAATTAACAACACAAAATTATTGCGGAAACAAAAACATAGAAATGCATAAAACAAGAGAGACACAGATATATGTGGTTCACCCAATTTGGGATACATCCACGAAGAAACAACCAATCCTTCCTTTTATATTATCCAGCAAAATGAAGAGATACAGCCTAAAGCATATTCGTTGTAATTTCATCTTCACTCTCACACAATCACCTCTCTTTATTTCGCTCAAAATAATAATACACAACCGCAATAAAATTGCCTCATATAAACTGAGGGTTGCCTTCTAGGGAAAAAAACCCCTAAATTATCATAACTTCTACTAGCAATATGAGGCTTCCACAGTTATTCATATTGTTGTTCAAGATTTCCAAAAATGAACTATGCAGTGTTTTCGATCCATCCAACGTTTTGGATGGTTATTCCATCCATCATCAAGGACCAAAACGTTATGTGATTAAACGAGTGCTGAAGAAAATTTTTATAGGAAGAGGAACTAGGGGGGGCCGTTGGGTAAGAATTAAACAGAATTAAAATAGGTCAAATATTATGATGAAAAATAATAATTTAAAATGATTAATTATAAATATTGTTGAGATAGGTTTAAGTTAATTAATAAATTAAAACAAATATTTGACCAAATTTTGAATAAGGCGAAATTGAAATTTAAGAATTTACAATAAATTGAAATAAAATAATAATCAGAAATGGTTGTTATAATCGTTTTAAGGTAATTAATTATTAAAGAATTATTTGACCAAATAATAAATAAGTTCAAATTAAAAAATAAGGATTTAAATTAGATTTAGGCAAAGGTTAAATAAGAATTTAGAATAAACTAATTATAAATAATGCTTAAATTAGATTAGATTAATTAATTATTAAACCAGTTATTTGTCAGATTAAAATTAAGTCAAACTTAAATCAAGTCAAATTGATATTTAGGGATTTTTTAAACTAACAAGTTTGAAAAAATGTTAAATAGATTAGAATTATTTAATTCAAATGATGAAGAAAACAAATAAATAAGCCATAATTACTAAGATGATAAAGCAAGGCTAGATAAAAGAGAGAAGGATAAAATTTTAGGGGCACATTAACATAGAAAAAGAATAAAGGGAAGATGAAAACATTAAAAGCACCTAAAATGAAGGATAAATAATTAATTAGGAAAAAAATTGAATAATAAATAAAGATATATAAGAAAGGAGAACGGAGGGTTTTTTTCAAAACAAAAA
Organism: Pinus taeda; assembly: GCA_000404065.3. Taxonomy (NCBI): domain Eukaryota; kingdom Viridiplantae; phylum Streptophyta; class Pinopsida; order Pinales; family Pinaceae; genus Pinus; species Pinus taeda. The sequence continues at coordinate 188,646 of APFE030156380.1, forward strand.
ATAAACCAAAGGGAAAGAAGGTAACCAAAGGGGGGAGGGGATTTTAGTGGGTGAGATCGTGGATAATGGGTTGCCATGAATGGTTAAGCATGAATCCATCCTCTTTATTAAATTTATTACAGTTCTTCTCCATTTCAAGGGCTTCTCGAATAATTCGAGAGTTATAAAAGGGAACATGGGTTAGGATCTTTGCTTGCTAAAAAAAATTCAGGTGTTTGGACTTAAAAGAGTGTTCAGCGATAGTAGACTTAACAAGGGGGTTACGGTTGGTGTCATCTATGTGCTCTTTCAGGCGGGCTTTGAAAGGGCAGCCAATTTGGCCAATATATGATGTGTCACATGAACAGGGAATCTGATAGACACTTGATCCTAGCATGGGATCATATTTATATTTGGTTGATTGGAATAATTGCTTGACAGTTTTATGAGGCTTTATTCCCTAATGATGGATGTAGTAACCATTTGAAACATTGGATAGATCGAAAACACTACACAATTTATTTCTGGAAATATTCAACAACAAAAACTTCTATCATCAGATCATCCGCCTAATGAACAGCCCAGATTGACTACAAAACTACAATATTTTACAACACAACTTTTCAGTTATTTTTAACCTCGGGAGCGCATAAAATTGCCCCCCTCCCCCCCCCCGAACCCCCCTAACGGCGACCATATGGGTGGTGTTTCCGCGTCGTTAGGAGCAAGGATCCAACACAATTGAAACACTACACAGTTCATTTCTGGAAATATTCAACAACAAAAATTTCTATAGTCAGATCATCTGCCTAATGAACAACCTAGATTAACTACAAAAATACAATATTTTACAACACAACTTTTCAGCTATTTTTAACTTCGGGAGCACATAAAATTGCGCCCCCCCCCCCGCCTCGACCCTCGAACACCCCTAACAACAATCATATGGGTGGTGTTTCCGCGCCATTAGGAGCAAGGATCCAACACAATTGAAACAAAAAATATTTGAACAATCAGGAAGATAATCAGGATCCACACCCAACAAGAAGGGAGCAATGTGGCTACATTATTATTCTACAGACAAGAAGGTTATTGACAAAGCCTATGTCCCAGGGTGAAGTTTCTATACTTCAAGGACAATCTTGGAGTGACTGAGAATGCCTCTCTCAGTGAGAGGGAGTATTAATGTGATGATATCAGGGATAGTCATTCTCTCTAGGTTATATATATTGACCAGGATTAGGGATAATGATCTAAAGACTATGAGGCTCATAATTACTCACCAGTAGGGTTGAGTGGGTTCCTTCAGCATCAGCATCAGAATTACTCTCCAAATAGGTTGAGTGAGCACATTTAGCATTAGGACTAGAATTACTCAAGTGAGTTGGGTGATGTCTTTGGTGATTGGGAGAATAATTACTCAATTGAATTAAGTGTATCCCTAAGGTTTCATCATGGGTCAAAGATACTAACCAGAATTATGATGAATTGGGAGTAGTCTGTATATCATGGGTCAAATATGCAAACCAAAATTATGGTGACTATATTAGCTAATGATATACCATGTGTCATAGATGTTGGCCAGAATTATGGTGACTAGTTGATGTTAATGATATACCATGGGTCATAGGTGTTAACCAAGATTATGGTGATGTTGATGATGAATATTGATTTGTTTCAACCTTTTCTTAGAGAAATTTTCCAACAAGAGAGCATCTGGAAAATTCATTATGAATACCTCCCTAGCTATGAGGGAGTGTTGAATTTTGTAGTTATGGTCATTCATAATTAATATTTTAACTCTTCAAATATATGTTATGATAAATAAAAGACATGTTCTTCATGGCAACTTCAAGAAAGAGAATTTCAATTGTTGAAATTTAATTTTTATATCCTCACAATGTCATGATAGCCTTCATGAATATTAAGTCGGCCCGGCCCAGGGGACGTGGCCCTTGGGGCACTCTTATCCACTATATATACATTATTTGTCTTCCTCCAATGAGCATCCAATTTGGACCACTTATATTTATGCATGGGACTCCTCAAAGGCAACACACTAAGACCTTTTAAGGCAGACAAAAATATATTTTGTGGTAGATCAAATTCTCTTATTTACACACTGATTTCTGAGCAAATCTAAAGAGAAGGATAGAATGCGTAATGGGACGAACTAAGGAGATGGATAGAATGAGTTCTGGGAAAACCTAAATATCTGAGGAAGACCATTTTTTTTTAGGCTATCATAAGAGGTTGAGTTTATATCTATTTCACTAGGTTTGACCTAGATCCATTTATGATCAAATTGACCTTATTCTTGAGCTGAATAATTTATCTAACGAAAAGATTGTTGGGTTTTTCCCCCGAGTGGGTTTTCCCGAGGTAAAATATTTGTGTCTCTTGTTTGGTTGTCTCTTTATGATCCTACTGCCATAAATGTTTCTTTTTTTGATGTCTTTTATGTAATTGCTTAATGATGAATATGAATTTGAAAAGGATTAAACCATTAAAAGTAATTATCAGTTTAGAAGACTTCAAAAAATCAACAAAATGAACTTAGTGAACAAATTCCTATCCAATTAAGAGAAAAGGCTAAATAAATAGAATATAACTTAGCTCTTTATCTAGCCCCATTGGAACAACATCATTTTCCTCTCACTCATTAGATTGGAAAAGTGTATGGTGCTTTTAGAGAACATGTAAAATATAAAACCAATATAGAAGTATAGCTTCCTAACAACTAGGATCGAATGTGAAGATTCATAGACTTGAATTATTTAAGATTCTCAGGCTCCCATTTTGTGTATAAATAGGATGTATGTAAAGAAAGAGAAAAAAAATTCTTGACATTGTACATTGATTTCAAAGTTTATTGAGAAGCCACTGTTGGCCAAGTTCTTATAGAATAATAATGTTGTTGTAATTAAATACAGAACATTATTGTGATTCATGGTGCTCTAGAATTTGTAAAAATAGATGCTCATTTTCTTTAGACTATTCTCATATATCTAATAATTATTCTACTTTATCTTATTATGTGGGTTGACAAATTGATGTGAAAATATATTTTACAGTAGTATTATAGGCTACCAATGATTTGTTGTTTATCATATAGAGATTTATGTATTCTATGGTTAAATAAAGCTAATTCGTGATTTTTTGTTTATATTTGTTTCTGTTATTTCATATATGTTGGTGCTTTAATATTGCTAGCTAGAATGACTAGATTAAATTAAGTCACATCTCATTTGCATCTTGTAATTTGTGTAGGGATTACATTTAATTTTAATTCATAAACCAGTAAAAGAAATCAAGCCATAAATTATATTCCTCAAATAAATATTAGTCACATATTTCAAAATAAGTGCCAACTTAAACCACTTCTTACACTCTTCAAGTAACCTAGGAGGAAAAACTCCCACAATAAAGTAATAACAAGTCCTTACAAATAATTGATAAAATCGTTAAACATAGAAATAATAGTTATTAGTTTTGGAAAATTAAGTCTATTGTGTAATTAGATTGGGACTTCATGTACAGGCTTCTCTCTTAAAACCACATGATTAAAATACTACTAAGATGTGAGAGAAAAACTGAGAGTAGATAAGAGACATCCTAAAGCAAAACTATTTGGACGATATCTACTTCGACCCTTTAATTGTTATCTCTCCTTGATACTTTTAACTACATAGAAATCAAGTCTCAAATCCAACCTGTGATGATATTAGCTTGCAAAGGGGGTCCTCCTAGGCAAACTTTTAACTACATAGAAATCAAGTCTCAAATCCAACCTGTGATGATATTAGCTTGCAAAAGGGGTCCTCCTAGGCAATTTCGTTCTCAACCAATAGAAGCTTCAACATCTCTTCCATTACAACCCCATTCAAGCTATAGAATCATCAAGTTGGACTTTCATCTTCAAAAATATATTTTCTTTCAAAAAACATATCATAGTTTTGATTATCGATGAATTTAGACATAGTGCAACTTGAATCTTACTGTTTGTGAAAATTACTCTACCACTAGGTTCATAATCACTTGCACATGAATAAAATACCTTAGGGAAAAGATAAGTTTGAGTGACACCCATTTGGGCTAATGCACTCTCCCAAGCCCTAGAAGACGTAGATATTATACTTTTATGAGATTCACTGACATGCCACATCACGTAAGAAGTAATTTTTGATACCTTTAAGAACTAATTTAAATATATCAAAGAATTCAAGTCTTCGAAATGTTATATAAAATCAAAGAATTCAAAGCTCTCAAATAATTTATATTAAACATGGAAAGTTCAAAATTGGATTGACTTTGATTTTGGAATTCATACTTAATTTGTATGATTGAAAAAAGAAACAATGTAAACCATAACACCTTCATTATGCAATACTAACATTGCTAATGGCTTACCACTTAGGAAGAAGCGGGATTAGGAAGAAGCACGATCAGTGTGTTTCAAACAAAAAAAATGCATTATTTATCTGGCAATAAATCAAGTTGTTTGAAAGATTTTATATCTACTTTATCACATTATTGGAAACAAAAACAAAATAATAAAAATAAAGAATTCTTACAACTCAGTTATTTCTAAAATAGAAACTCAAAATATCATGATGAAAGTATGTTTGAGTTTGTCATGGTTTCTAATCTATTTACACTTTTTTTTCCTTATTTACTAGAAAGGGGCTTGATGGGTCCTTGTAGAATTTAGGGATTGATCATTTTTTTTACTCTGAGTTATTCAATCTTTTTACGTAATTGTGCACTGTAATTTTGATGTTTAAAATTTCTTTATACAAGGTATCAATTATTTTCTCCATTACACACAACTTATGAAAAATGGCTTGGTATTTGGTACCTTTCTCCTTCACTTATTAGGTGATGAAGGGTTTATTCAACCTATACAACTTAGTCAATTTAAATCTTTGTATCACAAGTTTTAGAGTAACCTAGGTCGAGGATCTATCCTTTAAACTCATCTTCCCATTAGTCTTCAAAAAACATTTTCTCTTATCTTTCATTAACAACTCTCTCCATACTCTCTCCATACTTGCCATATCTTCTTTGGTGCACTTAGAAGCAACCATGGAAGTTCTAGACCACCCTCATAGCCTCTATGTGGGCTCTTTTCATGTGTTGAGGTGCTTGAATGGGTGGGGGATGCTTGTTGGTGGTTGTAGTACATCTAGCCAACCCACTTTTACAACCCCCAAGGGCGAAATCTTTGCCCCCAATTTTCATGGTGTTGAGCTTGCTCCAGATAAAATAAATTAGGGACCAACTAAAGGATGGAGGAATATTCAAACAAGACTTTGGGGTTTCCAAACAAAACATCAAATGGGCTTTCAAATAGGGATTGGGGATTTTCACAAATAATAGGATGTAGCTTAGGAGTTAGGGATAGATTAGAGTTTAAAAGTAAATTAGGGGCTATGCACTTAGTAATTCTAATAAATTAGAAGATTAGAACTAATATAAACATAATAAAGTATCACCACAAATCATAATCTTGGGAAACACAGAAGAATGGGAATCATTTTCCACTCATGCCAACTACATTCCAAATCAAGATCGGATTGTCTGCAATTCTATGTTAATATCCTATTATAACAGTAATAACTCAAACAAAAATAAATAAAAATGCCAATAATGAGAACCCAAATTACTAACCAAGCCAAGTTTGAATTAGAATTAGGGTGCTAAGCTTGGACACAAATCCATTGTCATTGTCATGCTTTTGGTATCCTTCCACAACCACAAACTTTCAATTTAAAGATATAATCCTAGATTTAAAACATTGAAGCACTATGTTTCCATGAGAGTAGGGTTTTTCATTAGCCTATTTTCATCATGTTTCAAATTACCAATTGAACAAGCTAACCCAGTATGAAAGCCCTTCATCCTTCCACCACCTTCTAATATCATTGCCACCATCTAAAACCCATTAGGGTAATTTTTTAAATCTTTGTTTATAAAAAATAAAAATAGATCTTTTTTATTCCCATATGGTTTTTTTACCCCTTTTTTGTTTTGTTTTCCTTTTTTTATAATTGTTTATTATTTTCTTTGCAACATGTTGGGATTTCACATGGATATTAGAGGAGATTTGTGTTTAATGGAGATAGTGGTGAGAGATTGAGAGATGGAGAACGTCTGGTCGATAGGGGTTGTTGGGCGCAGCCTAACTTGGCATAGATTTTGGAAAAAACTCTGCATTTTATGGAGTGGAACGCGTAGTGGAGCATGCAGCGAAGTGCAGAGTAGAGCAGGGAAACATGAAGTGGACCACGCAGTGGAGTAGCTAGAATATGCTGCACGGTATAAGGGCTTCGGGGTGGGGTGAAGCCCCTCCTTTTTGTAAAAGCACAATTTTGTAAAGGGTTTTGGACCATAGTTGCTTGTTTTAGGGAATCCATGGTATTTAGTCCATGGTATTGTAATGATGTAACCCTCAGATGTAATAGTGTATATAGGGTAAAATAATAAAGAAGAGAGCAATATTTTATGATCCAGATCAGTGTTATGGTTGTATTATTGTGATGTGTATTTTTCTAGCAAAGGAAAAGCTTTGCAACTGAGTGCGCAGATGCTTGAGTCTGCAGTTGAGTGCGCAACGGTCTACAGCTTCATTTGCAAGTCAACAATTGTTTATTGTACAAAGAGTCATTATATTAGCAACAATTCTTATGGATGTAACCCCGCATTAGGGTGAACCACAGTAATTGGGTGTCTTCATGTGTATATTTGCTTATGATTTGTTTTAGAGTTGCATTTATTACAGTTTGATTTCAGCACAATGATGGTTTATGATTTAATATTTCATGTTTAAGTGTTTTATCTATTGTGGTGAAGTAATTTATGAATGATAAGAATAAGAAAAAATCATAATACCACATCTCCACATCCCCCACGACTGTAGAAACTTGGTTATGCTTCCTCCCATAGTCACTTCGGGTGAGATTGCGATATGCTTGCAGTTCGTTGCCGAAAGGGCCAGTGATTGAGGGTTTTGTTGGTGCATAGTATAGATCAAACCTGGGTCAACCCAAACCAAACCAACAAATGGTTCTATTGTTAGGACCAGGATTTGTTTGAGGGATATGTGGATGTGGCACCCACCGAAGAAAGAAATTCAATATTGGATAGAGATGAAAGAGAGAATTTGCAGATCAAGAGAACAGAAAACCTCTTCTGACATCTAAAGTGTGGTTACAGAAGTATATTTTTACAAATCAATACGAGATTTTCTTCAGTTATTTTCATCTTCAACTATACGAGTGGATATCGAGGTTGACCAAAAGAAAGGATTGTTTTAAGGGTGACAAACCTATGGTGTGGACTCCTGAACTGATATAGCAACTCAAGAGCACTAATAATAGGATTTCAAGGGTTGTTGATTTATGGATTGATAGCATCTTAGGAGGATTCATTACTGAGTTCGCGGTAGAATCGACAGTGTCCTACACCGAAGTGGAACGATGATTCTTCAAAGGACTGCAAGGTAAGTATTTGAAATCTCTGAAACTCTAGATTAAGATGCTTATGTGTGAAAAGGGAGTTTTACGGATGCAATCAGATTGCTATTTTACTTATGTTTGGAAGAAGATGTAAACAAGAGATCAAAATAATACGAAGTGGAAAGAGATATAGGGTAGATAACAGAAATAGATCTCATGGAAAATACACAAAGACCTTCAAAGAGACTTATTATAATCATATTTTGAGTGAATCAGAATGTGAAGAAAGCCTCCCGATAACCCCCAAGTAACTCCATAGTATTCACCCTTCCAGTCTGAGAGTTAGCCAAAGCCACAATCCAGTAATAGTCAGGGTGTTTTCGTCTTTCCCTATCCCCCTACTCCCCCTACCCCTCCCACCACCATCCTCCTCCCCTTACCCCTCCCCCTCCCCCTTCAAGAAGAAGTATGGTTGATGATATTAAGCTACCCGTTTTCAAAGGAATTGGATCGGAGGATCTGGAACAATTTTGGTTTTTATGTGAAGCAGTATGGATAGTGAAGCAGATCAATGATGAAAATATAAAGAAAGTGTAGCTCGTTATGACATTTTGGGATAGAGCATTGACACAGTATATGAAGTATTCAAGTAATCATATCAGAACATTTGTAGATATTAAAATAGCATTTGTAAAAGAGTTTAAGAAGTTGAAGTCTGAGTCACAGTGCATCACATAGTCTAAAAATAGACATAGTCTAAAAATAGACTTGCGCCAAAAATAGCCTGCGGGCCCACTTAGTGAAGGCGACTCTTTTCACTAAGCTCCATCATCTTGTTGCATTCTCAACAAGAATTTCTTGTTGCACACTTTTCAATGCTCCCTCTCAACAAGAAAGGCTTCCTCTCAAACCCGATCCTGTAACTCTAGAATGTTCTGCATGCAACACATCTGGCCGGTCCACTTGCTCTATCATCAAAGTCTCTGACTGCTATTGCCTCTGTCGACTGAAAACTCTGCATCTCTGTGCTCTTCAGTATCTGACTGCTCTAGCCTCTGTCACCTTGATCTCTGACTGCATCCGTGCTGCTGCTGGTTCTATCTCCCGGCATTGCATCCGCACTGCACCTCCTAACTGACCTCCCTGTTGGGCTAGAAACATACTCTGATGCTGAAGCTCTACCTGCTGCTGACAAGTGCTCCCTCTCTGACATCTGCGCTACTGCAACGTCTTCATGCATCTCACACCATTGCACACCTCTCTGTGCCACCTAGCACTGTGCAAAACACTTCTGCCTCTCGCATTGCTGCAGCCTGCATGCTATGCGCTGTCCTGGGATTCCCCCCACTGTCGCTCTCTCTGCCGCTCCATCCACATCTATCTCTACCCAATCAGTCAGTTCCTGCTACTCCACATCGGGGCTCCCGTAGCAAGGTCTCATCCAAGAGGTTGGGTACCTCAAGGATCCTGCCCCTCCTCCTTGGGAGTATCAATCTATATCGCCCCACCTCCTACCTGGAGGTATGGCTGCATGTGATCCCTCAGCCCACCTGGCTCGAAGTTTCCCCCTATTGGAGGTCTCTGCATGAGTAGATGTCTCTACTCGATCTCCTCTCGGCTTCCCTTGTTGTGGCTGCTCCACAACCTCCTAAAGCTGCTGCACCAATCATGGCTCCTCCACAATTGTCTGAGACTTCTTCTGGCTCTGCATGTTGAGAGGTAATATACCCTCCCTCTCAACCACCAAGTCTCCATCAGTTGCCTTGCTGCTAAAGGCTTTGCATGCATCTTGAACCTTAAGAGCATACAGGTTCTTGACCCGTGAACCAATCTGCTTCACCTGTCTAGTGATGATGTGCCTAAGGAAAACCTTTCCGTCACTAAAGACTACATCATAGCCTTTGTCTTCCAGCATCGCGATTGACACCAAGTTTCTCTTCAGTCCTGGTACATACTTGACATCGGTCAAGGTAAGGTGAGCTCCATGCTCCCTATAAAAAATAACTGTGCCTACACCTGAGACACTATACTTCTCATCATTACCCATCCCTATGAGTATCTGGAGATCTTTCTCCTCCAAAGTACTGAACAAACTTTTGTCACCGGTCATGTGGAAAGAGGCTCCACTGTCAAGAAACCAACCACTTCCCATCATGGATGAAACCATGCCTGCGAAGAGTGTGAAATCCAACTCAAACTGTGAAGCAAGTGCCTCACCTTTAGATCCTTCCTCGGATCCCTTCTTGGACTTCTTCTTTGGGCAATTAGTAGCATAATGGCCCAACTCATGACAGCGAAAGCATCTCACCTTCGATTTTTCAACCTTCTTCCCATCATTGGAAGAACTGGATTCGGAAAGAGAAACCTTACCCTTCCCCTTCTTCGCCTTACTCGTTAAGGCACAGTTCTCCTCATCATGCATAGATGAAGAAATGTCTCTGGTGCGCCGTCTATTCTCCTCTTGCACAAGATCCGACCAAAGTCTCTCCCATCCTGGCAATTTATCCCTTCCATTCACCGAATCCTGGTAGCTATGCCAACTCTTAGGAAGGCCAAGGAGTGCTAGACTCACCATCCTCATCATCGACAGTCACCCCCACACTTCCCATCTCATCCCGGCATTGGGTGAACTTCGTGAGATACTGGGGCATACTGTCTCCATTCTCACACTTAGATGTTTCTGAGTTTATCCTTGAGCGCCATTCCACCAGCTCAAAAAACTCAACTGCTTCCGATCTAAAATTCGTGAGACCGAAGTATTTCTTGTACAAAGATCGACTGTATGGGCATTCACCGGATATATCACCTTCCAAAAGAAAGATGAATCCAGAGGCTACCTGGCCTGATTACAGACTCTGCCTGAAGAAATAAAACGTAGTCACTTCCTGAATAATAGATCTGATGATCAATCCTCGCTTTGATATCCTGTAGAAAACTCTTCTACAAATCAACCAGCTTTGATACCATGTAGAAATTTTGAATAATTTAACACATATTCAACAGAGATTATCCTGATCATGTACTATTGCGGAAAACATACACAATACATAAGCTCCTCTACGTTGATCATCAATATAGCAGCTTCAATAACAATAAAACATCAAGAGCATTCACACATTAACACAGTATGTATCCCGGGGAAAGCATCTCGCTAAAAACCCCAACTATCTGTATATTAATGATTGAGTCATGTAACATTACACAGCATAATACTTCTCACAAGTATCTCCACCTCTGTTACACACAATACAGCTCAGATCTGATCTCCAAATCTCTTCCACTGCTTGCCTGCCTCCACTGCTCAATACCTGCATGAGAATAATGATAATGGCTCAA
>APFE030156380.1:208101-239425 GCA_000404065.3 Pinus taeda
TCACTTGAGTTCTAACTGAAGTCATGCATGCAAATATTCAACTAACCCATAAGAACCACATATTTCCTTCATGCAATTGCATGTGCCACATCCGTAGCTCGAACTGAAGTGCTCCAAGAGGATAAGACAAAGTTTATAGTCCAAATATTATTGTGAGATAATAATATTTATGTTCTATATTTAGACTGAGCAGTCACTCCGCTGTGATCTAAAAATAGAAGTCCATCTATTTTTCCCAACTTTATCAATCATCCATAAACAGCAACCTGCAATCCATAGACATGATCCATATGTCTAAAAATAGACTTGCGCCAAAAATAGCCTGCGGGCCCACTTAGTGAAGGCGACTCCTTTTCACTAAGCTCCATCATCTTGTTGCATTCTCAACAAGCATTTCTTGTTGCACACTTTTCAACAGACCCTACTGCAGAGGGAAATTTGAGTTGGAAGCATGATAGTTATTGTACCTCAGACTCATAAGAAGAGTTGGAAAACTAGTAGATAGGTTGCATGAAGTATCCACAAGGCAATGTGCAAGAATTACCAAATCAGTTCGTTGTATGACATCTGAGGTATGTAACCTACCTTATTATGATGGTTTAGGTGATGTAAATACTCTTTTTGATGTTTATGAAGAACAAGTTACATAAAATAAAAGGTTTTCACCTTGGATATAGCTCTAAAAGATACTCTTGCTAGATGGTGGAGTGCGCACAATAAGAATATAGGAGGTTGGTAGGAATGTTGAAGATTGATGTGGATAAGATTTGGACAAATAAACACAGAGATGGAGATAAAATGTGATGTTGAAACTAATCCTAGGGAGCATATCTAGCTATATACTACAGCATGGAAAGAGATTCCACAGCAAGAATGGGTACATGGATTCATTCATACATTAGAGGCAATTCCTAAGAACCAATACCTAGAAATAGAGCTTCGACATGGTAACATGAACTGGGAAGAAATGGTCGATGGCTTCATATTGACATTCGGCTTTGAGGATGATTGTCCATACATAGATTTGGCTCTTCAGACAATTAAGAAGGAGATATTTGAGAATGTAACCCTGCTAACATGGCAGCAACTTGATTGGGTTGCAGAGATAGAAAATGCACTAGAATGTTATAACCTTACTGCAGAAGAAGAAGAAGATCCTCAAAACATCGACATAACAAAATCAGAAGGATACCGTGAAGTAACTGGACCTGAGCTAGAGATCCTAGACATAAAAAATCCATTGAAGACTAAGAAGGTGGACATAGGATCAGAGAAGGAACCCAAGTTTGCAATAATAGGAGACTACTGGGATGAAGATACAGTCAATAAAGTTACAGAGTTACTTCATGAATATCAGGAACTGTTTCCCACAAAGTTTTTGGAAATGAAGGGTATAATAGGAGATCTAGGAGTTATGAAGATTCCCCTTAAGCCTAATGTGAAGCTAGTTAAATAAAGACCTTATAGGTTGAATCCGAAGTATAACAAAAAAGTGAAAATAGAGTTGGATAAGATGATAGCAGCAGGAATTATTGAACTTGTAGAAGAATCAGAATAGGTGAGTCCTATGGTGGTGCAAGAGAAGAAAACTCAAGGAGAAATTAGGATCTGTGTTGATTTGAGAAAGTTGAATGATGCATGTTTACATGATCTCTTCCCTACCCCTTTCATAGATGAAGTGCTAGACAATGCAAGAGGTCAAGAAGCTTATTCATTTACAGATGGATTCTCAAGTTATCATCAGATTAGGATTGCAAGTAAAGATCGGCATAAGACCACATTTGCTATAGAATGGGGCTCATATCAATACATAGTAATTCCTTTTGGATTGAAAAATGGCCCTGCTATATTTTCTTGGGTGGTGCTCGCAACTTTTAAGGAATACATCCATAAGATTTTAGAGGTATATTTTGATGATTGGACAATATTTGGTCTGTTAAGCAAACATATTGCAATTTTAAGACTTATGCTTGACACATGTAGACAATATCCGATCTCTTTGAACCTCAAGAAGTGCATATTTTTTATACCCTTCAGCATATTGTTGGGACATATTATCTGTAAGAAAGGATTAATGGTGGACCCTGCTAAGATTGCTATCATTGTGAGCTTGCCTCCACCTAAGACAGTAAGATAGCTTCGCACTACATTGGGACATACTAGGTATTATAGAAAGTTCATCAAGGGGTGTGCTTAGATTATTGTGCCTATGGATAAATTGTTGAAAAAGGATGTAATTCTTCAATGGGATGAAGAATGTCAAAAGAGCCTTGACATATTGAAATAAAAAATGGTAGTTGCTCTTATACTAGTGTTCCCTAATTGGAATAAGGAATTTCATGTCCATGTGGATGCCTCTTGTGTATCTTTGGGAGTAGTACTAGCACAACCTGGTGCACGAGAGATTGATCATCCTATAGCTTTTTCAAGTAGAAAAGTATCTAAAGTGGAAAAAAATTACACCACTACAAAAAGGGAAGGACTGGCTATGGTATATGTTTTGCAGAAGTTTAGACATTGTTTGTTGGGATCACACTTTAAAATGTTTACGGATCATTTTTCACTGAAGTATTTGGTTAATAAGCTTGTCTTCGTAGGGAATATTTGCAAATGGTTACCGTTATTCCCAGAATATGACATTGAGATCATTGTTAAACCGAGGACACTGAATGCAGGACCTGACCATCTGTCAAGACTAGAAACAAGGGAAGAACCAACCAACATAGAGGAGAATCTCCCTAATGCACAGTTATTTGCAATTAGAGTTGCAGATGACCATTTCACAGATATCATTCAGTTTTTGACCACGGGAATGGCTCCTTCAAAATACACTATGCCACAAATATATATATATATATAGATATATGTGTGTGTGGGGGGGGGGCCGGGGTGTTAAGGCTTACTGACTTTTCTATTAATAGCATGACATTGATATATGGGACCAGATAAGAAATTGCGTAGAGATGTTCCTAAAAATGAAAGACATATGATTCTAGAAGAGGCTCATGAGAGCGCAGCTGGTGGACATTACGTAGGAAAAGCTACTGTGCATAATATTTTGAGAGGAGGATTGTGGTGGTCTACACTACATAAAGATGCAAAGGAGTACTCTAAAGCATGTGATGTGTGTCAAAGAATAGGAAAGCATTCAAGAAGAGATGAAATTCCATTGGTACCACAAGTTACACTGCAGGCCTTTAATAAGTGGGCTATTGATTTTGTTGGACCCATCAACCCACTTGGAAAGAGGACTAGTGTGAGGTACATAATTACAGCAACTGATTATTTGACTAGATGGGCCGAAGCACAACCAATAAGGGACTGCAGCGTAGAGACTGCTGCGAAATTTATTTTTGAGTACATCTTGTCTAGATTTGGATGTCTAGATATTTTGATGAGTGACCAAGGTTCACACTTCCTAAATAAAACCATTGAAGCATTAACTAAGGAGTGCCAAGTTTATCATTATAAGAGTACCCCTTATCACCCTCAAGCCAATGGAACAATATAAGAATTTAATAATATTTTGGATAATAAACTTACTAATATATGCAATGTGAATAGAGATGATTGGGACCTTAGAATTCCAACAGTTTTATGGGCTTATAGGACCACATGTAAAAATTTGACAAGTCAGACACCCTTCAGGTTAGTTGATGGGAAAGAAGTTGTAATGTCTATAGAGTACATCATGCCTAGTTTGAGGATTGCAGCGTTTACAGATATGGTAGACCTTGATATATGAAGGAAAGAATGGCACAGTTGTTGGCTTTGGAGGAAGATATATTTATAGAAGGATTCCATCAGCAGGTACAGAAAGCAAGAGAAAATGCCTAGCATGACAGACATATGAAGAAGAAGAAGTTCCAGGTAGGAAACTTTATTCTCCTCTATGATACTAAGTTTGTAAAATTTCTAGGAAAATTCAAAATCCATTGGTTGGGACCATACATTATTATGCATATTACTGATGGAGGCATAGTTCAATTAGAAAAGTTAAATGGAGAATTGATTCACAGAAAATTAAATGGCAGTAGATTGAATTTGTACAGGGACAACCTTTCCCTGACAGCTTCGCTCTGAAGAAGAAAGGAGAAAATTATTAGTGCCACCTGCAGCTAAAAGTGGGCACTGGACTATAAACTACGCTACATAGAGCTTCAAGATAGGAAGTTACTTCGCTACAGTCTGGATTATGTCGAAGTTCGTAGGAGCCTCGACGTAAGACGGGGTGTTCGCTGCAGTATGGGATCCGTCGAAGTTTGTCAGAAAAATATGACCATCAAAAGGGAAAGTGAACGTTAAAACATGCAGAAAGTTGCATTTATGAGGACAGATTGACAAGATCTAAGGATAGATATGCAATTAATGAAAAAAATCTAAGCATAATCTGAAAAAAAGAAAAAAAAAAAAAAAAAAAAAAAAAAAAAATTAAAAAAAAAAAAAATAAAAAAAAAAAAAAAAAAAAAAAAAAAAAAATAAAAAAAAAAAAAAAAAAAAAAATAAAAAAAAATTAAAAAAAAAAAAAAAAAAAAAAAAAATAAAAAAATAAAAAAAAAAAAAAATAAAAATAAAAAAATAAAATTAAAAAAATAAAAAAAAAAAAAATTGAGCTAATGATGGGGTTAGAAATTCATATTTTTTATAAAAAGATGCCTCCCGCCCAGATTTGGAACTTTGTTGAATTGAGAATTCGAGTCTTGATAGTGCAAAAAAGTTGCAGAAATTTTCGATATCGTATGTCGTCTGAGAATTCTTGGGAACAAATTGCCTGTAATTCTCATGAGAAGGGCTTACCTAGAATCGTGGAAGAGATCGCAGCAACCATTAGTACGTGCGCAGCAGCATCTGAGATGCCTGTGGCCGCATCTAATATGCCCACAGCAGCATCACCCGCAGCGATGTCATCATGCACACAGCGGAGATCTCCACGGAAGACACCGACTAAAGAGCAGAGAACGAAGAATAAACAAGACAAGAAAACTGTCGAGCCTCAACAAGAAACTAAGCAAGTCAAGGACAATGAGGAAGAAGCAGATCAAGCGGAAATGGAAACGGATGGCGCAGCGTTTCCATTGCCTCTACCACCATATATTCCACCTAGGAAACTAAATTCCAAACCAATAAAAGAATCAAAGGATGCAAAGTATGGCACCTTCACACCCCTATTGCCAAATTCAGTACCATTTACTAGAGAAATCCTTGGGAAAATTCCACAGCTGAAGTTCGCAGTCTACGATTTCAGCAACAGGAAGAAATATCCACAGTTCGCGTCAGATAGATACTTAAAGAAAGTGCACTACCTTGAAAGTGGTGTGATGAGGTTAGTAGCACATTAGTGGGTGGCTAGGTTGGCATAGTCGGGGTTATGGAACATGTTGAATGTGTCGCACTTCGGTAGAAGTCCAGGGAGCACATCCTGTGTGATACAACTGCTTGCGTTGGTGCACAATGGATGCCTATGGATGGGGAAGAGGATCCCTATAGACCAAATGCTCATATGGAGAATCACAAGACTAAAGTATCAAGGCTGAAACCCCGCAGAAGAATTTGTTGGAAAAGATCAAGACCGCGCCATAGCTGAAAACATGAAGAATAAGCTCAGACTTAAAAAAGGGAAGCGAGGGTATGACATAAAGTCAATCAGTGACCAAGGAGTTCGCTTCGCAGCACACATATTAGCTGGGAAGGTTATGAGAAAGTGTTTGGATAATAAAGTCCCTTCAGCGGTACTTTCATTAGTTGCGCAGTGCACCAATGGGGTTCAGTACAACTGAGCTACATACCTTTGCAAATAATTTATGGACGACTGCCGCAAAGTAGAGGAGAAAGGTATCACATTTCATTATGCATGGTTGATTTTAATAATTATGATGTTGGCATGGAGCATTAAGGGACTTTTGACGTCTAAAATGGGCCTCCTAATAAAAATCTACAACCACCATAAACTTTATAAGAACAAATAGGATTCAAGATGATGATGTCAACAATGGGGGGTGATTCACAATTTTTGTAGTAAAAAAAAGTAAAAATATTAAAAAATAATAAAACTATTTTTTCAACTCGTATTTTTAACTTATCTCCCTAAGGTTTTACTCAAATTTCAAATGGGAGTACTCATTGGATGTAAAATTTAATTCCTCATCCAAGGAGTACCCAAGTTGCATACTTTAGATGGACCCTACTACATGAAAAATGAGAAATACATGAAAACAGGTGATTGCAATCACATTTTTCATGTATTTCTCATTTTTCGTGTTGTAGGGTCCATCGAAAGTATACAACATGGGTACTCCTTGGATGAGAAATCAAATTTTGCATCCAACGAGTGTTTCTGCTTGAAATTTGAGTAAGCCCATAAGGAGATCAGTTGAAAATACGAGTTGAAAAAATAGTTTTTTCTTTTTTCCCTCTAAAATTTGATGATGTAATCTAATCTTATTTTATTATTTCCACTATTATTTTATAATTTCCTTAGGAGGCCGATTTTAGACCTCAAAATTCCCCTAATGAGACCTGAAGGATTCACAGTTCCCTCTGGGAGATTCAAATGTTTGTGAAGTCACGTGGTATGCCTTGTTGTGGTATACCACTAAAGCATCACCAACACAAGAGAACAAGATGTTCTTCGCATTATACCATATGGATTTCCATATGTTGGTGAACCAGCACCCTCGCCTTTCACCAAGCCTATATGAACAGTATAGCTCTGTTGCAAAGTTTAAAGTTGATTTCCACAAGGTTTACATACAGGCTCGTAGGTACACACAGAAGAAATGGAATCCCCTTCCATATTTAGTAACAAAATATTATCTCCTCACACAAGTACAACAGTGCCCCACAGAATGGATGATTTCACTGGAGAAGATAGTGTGACAGAGGAGTACACATCACAGCATGGAGATGAGTGAAAAGGACAAAGACAAGGATGAGAATGACTTAGAGGAAGAGGAGAAACATGATGAGGGTCACCAAGATCCTCCTAAAGAGATGAGCAGAATAAGGAGTCTGAAAAGATAGAAACAGAACAAGCTATCGAAAAAGAGGAAGGCACAGGGCAAAGCTTCCACGAAGAGAAAGAAGAAACAAAAGGCAGACAAGACAAAGGATATCATGCCAGTGGTCCTCATTGATGGGGACTTGGATCAAATTGGGAATAGAATCCAAGAGGCGACAACAGAATCGTGGAATAAGTTGAAAGATTGCTATAGCACACTTCTAACAGGTGTGAAGGAGCGCATTGCAAAACTCAAGATATTGGCGCAGATAGTTAGATAGCTAGTGCAGGTAGTGGAGAAAATTGGAGAAGAGAGGCAAATAGAGCCTACAGTTGCAGCACAGCTAGAATCAATACCCTATAGTTTGACTCCATCGAGGTTCAATAGCAAGCTAAAGAATGGAGGAATGTCAACATGAACATCGCAGCAATACCATTGCAGAGATTACACAAGCTGCACTTGGAAATCATAGATGAGTTGAAGTTGCACGAAGAGCATAGCTCGTAGCTGAACATTCAAGTAGAAAGAGAGCAGGCTTTGCTACAGCAGAAGCTCGACCAGGCAATCTAGGAAAGGGATTAGGTAGCTCAACGGTAGCAGAAGATCAAGGAGGTGGTTGAAGGAACATGCAGAGAGATTATGGACCTTGATGTCCAAGAACAAGAGCGAGTGGAGGACAAGGTCGTGAAGCTAGGCCTTGCAGTAAAAGGATATAACGAAAAGATTGTCGCAATACAATTTAAATATGAAATGCAAATCAGTGAGCTGCAAATGAAGCTACATCCAACCATGTCGTCGGAAGTGCGAGAGAAGAGGGAGACTGACATGAAGGTTGCAATGGCTAGCATCTCCGCTACAATGACAGACTGTGGGGAACTTTTGGATGAGAGTTTATAGATTTGGACTTCGTTGCAAGAATATCCAAATGTGCATAAATTACAGGAATATATTCAGCAAAAGCAGTAGCAACTGGAGGAGATTCAGGCAACTGCGAGGACCTTATCAATCTCGCAGAAGCTTGCCAAGATAAATGAGGGAAATGTCCTCCATAAGAAGATAGAAGAGCTGAGGAAGAGCAGGTTTTGACAAAGAGAACTCAGCGACGGCAGGATGAGGCTCTCCAACTGTGCCAAGTAGTAGATGAGAAGCTTCAGGAGCTTCAATAGAGAGAGACAACAATGGTGCAGAAAGCTATAGAACATGTGACAGAAGCATTTTCGGATGAAACCTGCAACAAAGAGAAGCAATTCACAGAGATCTTGTAGCAGTTCACTAGTGCCTACAACAGCATCGCAAAGAATTTCAGAGGTGAATCGACTAAGTGACTCGAGACGAATCACATGTGAGTGTTTAGGGCTTGTTGGGTGCAGACCAACTTGTCCTAAATTTTGGAAAAAACTCCATATTTTGTGGAGCGAAGCGCAGAGTGGAGCGTGTAGTGGAGTGCGCAGTACAGCAGTAGAACACGAAGTGGAACACACAATGGAGCAGATGGAATATACCGTGTGATATAAGGGATTCAGGGTGGGGTGAAGCCCCTCTGTTTTATAAAAGCACAATTTTGTAAAGGTTTTGGAGCCATAATTGCTTATTTTAGGGAGTCCATGGTATTGTAATGATGTAACCCTACGATATAATAGTATATAGGGTAAAATAATAAATAAGAGAGACATCTTTTATGATCCAGATTGGTTTTATGGTTGTATTATTGTGATCTATAGTTTTGTATCGACGGAAAGGCTCTACAGTTGAGTGAGCAGAGGCCTGAGTCTGCAGCAGAGTGCGCAGACAGCCTGCAACTTAGAGAGCAAGTCAAGAACTGTTTGTTGTACAAAGAATCATTATATTAGAAACAATTCTTGTGGACGTAGCCCCACATTGGGGTGAACCATGGTAATTTGGTGTTTTCATGTGTATATTTTCTTATTATCTATTTTAGAGTTGCAGTTATTACAGTTTGATTTCACCACAATGATGGTTTATGATTTAATATGGCATGTTTAGGTGTTTTATCTAATGTGGAAAAGTAATTTATGAATGATAAGAATAAGAAAACATCATAATACCACATCTTTGCATCCCCCACGACTGCAGAAACCTGATTCTGCTTCCTCCCATAGTCACTTCAGGTGAGACTACAATCTGCTTGTAGGTCATTGCCAAAAGGGCCAGTGATTGAGGGTTTTGTTGGTGCACAATATAGATAGAACCTGGGTCAGCCCAAACCAAACCAACAGGGGTCTATATATGGAAATTCATCAAGGTATGCATCCAACCATTCTTATCTTCTTTCAATGCTTCTCGTGCTCTGGTTTGTTGGTTAGCGGTGTAGCAATGGCGATGGATGATGTTCAATCTTTGGAGGATAAAGCAGCAAGGTGGAAGAGGGTTGTAGGGTTTCTCTTTAAACTATTGATGGGTCATCTTGATATTCTAACGCATCGGATAGATCTGTTGGAGAGTGATAGGGCGGAAAAGGCAAAGGCAACTTTGATGGCAACCATGTTTGAGAGCTTGGAGGCGAGCGTTGAAAGGAAGTTCATTAGGCTTGAGGCAAAACTCATGTCCTGCAGCTCAGAACCCATCAGTGATGGTCTCTTTGTACGATTCAATGAGATTTTGGCAATAAAACTCGTTCTTGGCACCAATGAGCCACAAGATTCATTTGGAGAGGGTGCAGCAGTAGGAGGAATGGTAAAGGAAAATTCTATCTTCTGGATGGACAAAGATGAAGTTGGACCTTCTAATCGAATCTAAGTTACATTTTTTAATGTGCTGCAAGTATATTTTTTAATGGGTCAATTTTGTTGGTCATATAGAGGATATCAATGTAGAATCTTAGTTTATAAAGCCTGTAGAGGAAACAAGACCCTACTTTAGATATATTGGAATATGGAAGTTCTTGAGATCACATCAATATGTTTTATTTTATCTAACGTAAATATTTATGGCCATGCATTTCAGACTTTATGAAATAAAAATAAATGGGTTGTTAAAAAAACATGTTGGGGTTTCACAGATTGCTTTTAAAATATTAAAATTTTAAGCCCAAAAAAATAGAGGATGCTACTATTAAAATATATTTTCGATTACACGGTTGGTCTTGAAATTTTGGATCCAAGAGTACCAATTGTCAATGTTAAAATTTAAGGGGAAACAACAAGAAATAGGGTGGGGGACATTCCATTCAGAGGTCAATTTTAAAGTTTCAATTTCAACAATATAAATTGTTTAATCGGAAAGTTTGAAAAAAAAATAGTTTTAACCTCAAAGAAAGAAGGAAAACAAAATAAATTTCTATTGTTAGCACCACTTTTTGATGTGGTTGTTGATATTAAGAAATTTTTTTAGAACATTATAATGTAGTTGAGGCCATGCTTGCAAAAGTGGGTTTTAAGAAAAAAATATGATACTAGTATTATTGGAAAATGTAACTAGTTTTGGTCTTCATGATTGTCATTATACTCGTGTCATTATGTATATCTTATGTTACAAGAAAAAGAAGAAAAAAAATTATTATTTTAAGCATGGGTTTCATGCTCCATTTTGTTGGTCAACTAGGTCAAGCATGTTCTTCATGCTTCTAAGGTTTGACAAGTCAAAAGAATATTTTTCCTGCGTCAATAGAGTCTTTATCATTTGTGTAAGACCAAATGGACAGGTTGTAACATGTAAAAGATATTATTTTGAGTTTAGAAATTCCATATGAGCCTCCAAGTGCAAGTCGGCCCTGTCAAAAGAAGTTGGCCTAGTTTGAGGCTATTCGACCTCATGAGAAGGCTATATATAAGACCAACTCAACATCGTTTGAAATACACTTCGGATGTTCGATCTCAAGAAAGAAGGAGGAGGAAAGGAGAGTGAAGGTCTAAGAGAAGTATCTCAAGAAGAAACAAAAATCTAACTTTTGTGACCATATTTCTCTCACACATGAGAAGGATAGAGGGTTTTTATTGTTGTTGCGGGGTAGAGATTGCAGCCCTAATTGCAGATCCGAAACTTTGTTGCAAGAAGCTCAAGAATTGAAGCCAAAAAATTCTATAAGCAAAGGAGCAAGCTAAAACAAAGGAAGGAGACCTAAATTTGATCTCCTCTACCCACATGTGTGGTGTTATGTTTCAACAACTATTTAAGGGTCAAGATTACAGATCCATGCTAGGGTCGGAGTTAAGATTTAAAGCAGGTTGAATCAAATTTGACTCTTGTTGACTTGGTTGATATTTGACCTAATTGGAAGGCTGACTTGGTGCTTTGAGGAAGACTTGGTCTAGGGTTTTGGGCCTTGGTTTTCTCATTTGATCAAATTTTATAAGAAGAGAAGTATCTCTTTTGGGTTTACCCCTTGGCGGGGTTTTTCCTTAGCTTGGAGCCTTATTCTTGTGTCTATTGTCTCTATTGTTTTTGCTCTTTAATTGTTTGATGAAAACAATCTAACAAAGAACATAAGAAGATAACATAAGTTCACAAGCTTTCACCAAGGATAAGGAGAATTTGTTTTAATAGCTTCCCTACTAAATTCTCCAACATGGTATCAGAGCTAAGGTGAAGAAAAAGAAGGTGGTTTGAGGATCATCTTGAGAAGAGATTGCTTGTCAAACGGAATCACTTGCAAAGGGACACAAGGAAATAAAAAGAAGACCTATTGACGTAGAAGGAAGTATCTTAAGGAAGGATAAGCACTTGTTGAAGGCTCTCTAGTGCACTCCATCATCTTGAAGAAGAGGAAGCATCAAAGAATCTTGGATCATCATACACTCTTTGAAGTTGTTTGAATACATTATTGTTGAAGGCATCCTAGAAATCATCATTCCAGGGCATCCTCGAATTCTCTTTGAAGATCTTGAAAACATCAAGATAGTTGGAGGCATCATCAAGAAGGGGGACTCTTGGTTGAAAAGTATCATATTGTCTTCTATGTCTCAACCTATAGATCAAATGGCTACATTTTGCAAGGAAAGCAACAAGCTCGTTGGATCAGCAAACTTCCTAGCATGGAAAAAGAAGATTGCCTTAGCGCTCACATAAAATGAAGTGATTTTGGAATATGTTCTTGGTGAAGTTGTTGTACCAGACAAAGAGAAGACTCAAGAGTTAGCAAAATAAAAGAAGGGAGAAGTAAGGGCACAAAGGGTCATTATTGAATCCATTAAATATCATATTGTTCCCTTTGTTGTTGATTTGAAGACATCCAAAGTTATGTATGAAAAGTTGGTAAAATTGTACTTTATAAGTACATCAGGTCAAAATATATCATTGAGAAATCAATTATACAGAGTTAGGAACTCAAAGGATGAAGACGTGTCCACTTATCTTATGAATATCTCACAAATAAGAGACTAGTTGCAAGGGAAAGTTGTTTCCGATTCAAAAATGGCTACTTATGTATTAAATGTTTTTCCACCAGATTGGGGCAGTTTTGCAACTATTATCTACTCTAAAAAGGATACTACGCCTTTTGATGAGTTATGGGCTCAATGTATCTGGGAAGAAACTAGGAAAGGAAAAGTATGACATTGAATCAAATGAAAAGTCTCAAGATTTTAATTACAAAGTCCAAGAAGAAGAAGAAAGGGAAGTTTGGAAAGTCCAAAGGAAAACCAGGTATGTCCTAGATTCAATGTTTTGGATACAATGAGTATGGACATTTTAAGAAGGATTGTCCAAACAAGAAGAACAACAAAAGGAAGGAAAGAAGTGAAATTCACATAGCTGAGGAAAAGGGAGAACCTATGAAGAATCCAAAAGGAGAAGACCCCAAAGACCTTTACTATTGAAGGATGCTCTATCTCTATCAGGTTCATTGTGCAATTTTTCTTTCCTTTATTAAGTAGAAAGTAAAGTATCATGCATTGTTGGATTCTCTAGAAGAGTCTTGGATTTTATAAAAGGCATGGTGTCATAAAAGGAAGCACATGATAGTAGAGGAATTAGAGCCTACATAATCAAGTTTCTTTGAAGGGAATCATATAAGCTTAAAAGAATGAGAAGATTGAAGCCATATTGCATAAAATAGCTCATCCAAGCATTTTCTAACATATTGTTAAAGGTAGTCATTTTACAAAAAGGTTAATTAAAAATCCTTCTATAAGTACTATCATTTAGGAAGGTTCTTGGAAGAAGCATTATGACTAATATATATTCTATCTGGTATGGAAACAATACTCTAGAAGGATGAAGGAATGTAGATGCTCGAGTTGCAGTATAAAAGGCTAAATTCTCTCTTGGGAAAAGAAATCTGTCTTCGATAGGTATAAGAAGCAAGATCGTTCAAGAAAGGATGGCTAGATGGTTGTATGGACGCAAAGGTATGCATGTTTTAAGTAACTTCATATCTACAAGAATCTCACAAAAAGAGTTGGTTATAAAAGTGTGCTCAATAAGTATTCCATGTGGTTAGTTGATGCTTGAAAGAAGAAGTTTGGTATTCTTTAGAATAGCTAAAGATCAAGACTCTTCCCCAAGATAGCATGGCATGGAAGAAAGAAAGGGAGTTAATAGTGACAACTCCAGGAAAGATATTGTAGCTTGTTGATTAGATCGTTCCATGTGTTGGACACCTAATCCTAAATGGGTTAGTGTGGAAGCTGAATAGACTAAGTAGTCCAAGAGACCTTGGGATGTGAATCCCAATGGTCACATAATGTACTATAAATGTATATCATTTGTCAATAAAAATTGTACTGCATGATTTATCTTTCCTATTTGTTCTCGCTCCCCATGTGCGTTTAACATGGTATCAGAGCAGGCGTATTCCTGCCCTGCATAATTAATTTGAGCCATTTGTTTTATGGCCTCTCTGTGCAGTTTATTTCTGCCATAAATTTCATGAATATTTATTCAGCTAAATTTTAGTTGCAACCTGTTAATACTGCTACTTGCACTGCTCCTCCATATAATCTGCTACTGACTGACATCTCTGACCTCTACCTCTGTCCTTCTAGCGCTGCTCTGCCTCTGTCCTGACATAACCTGTGCTCTGCTCCATATTCCATTGCCTGCCCAGATATGCGTTGGTGCCTCTGCATATGTTTTTCATTGTTTAACGCCTTATGCATAACCATCTGAGCTCATTCCACCATGTTCAAACTGTTCTGGAGCGTTTGACAGTGTTATTTTTTCATGCTTTTCTATGAATGTTGCCATTGTAACTCCTGTCAGTTCTGCCCTAAATCCTACTAGAACTTGAGCATTTTCTCTCTATGTGAAGCTGAAATAAATTTTTATTCTGGGTGGTGTGAATGCCAAGCTCCAGCGTTGAATTCTCTGCATTGAATGTTGAAGCATCTCTGTGAAGTATTGAAGACCGTGCAATGAATGGAGCATGATTCTCTGTGTTGAATAGTTTAACCATTGAATGGAGCATTGAGTCTGTGCATAATTCTTGTATGTGCGTTTTGAGAGTTGTGTGTGAGTACAACGACCTGAGATATGTGCTCTTATATTGAATTTGGCACTGTTGGTTCAGAGTGTGAATTATATGGTTCGTAGGGAATACAAAACGTTGAATGTACGCTGGTGACTTGCGACAGCCGAGTTCGTGCTCTCTATATGCATTGGCATTGGTTCATCACTGGTTCATGTTGGTTTGTATATATTAACGTTGGTTCGTATATATATTGGTAGTTTAGCATTGTTGTGGGTTGTATTAACGTTGTGGTTCAATTAGACGTTTCTTCACAAGTTTAACTTGCAGTTTTTCACCATCCATACTAACACTACTTTTGAGAGCTCGAAGCAGAAGATCCAAGTCCACAGTAAATGCAATGCGATCATCATTCTGACTAGAAATCTTGTACTCATCAAAAAGTACTTCCTTTTTGGATTGAGAAATGGCTTGTACACCGTCTGCGTTGAGAACATTATGCAAAAGTATGACATGATCTCTGGTCAGGTACAAATGGCACACTCTCCCAATTTTATCAAATGCAGGGACAAACCCTTAATTCCAGCAAATTAACTCCATTGACGGTGAGAAAAGCTTTGAATTTCATGATGGCCTCCGCTCTTCCAACGTGCAGTATGTAGATACGTGACGACCCTTAGAATAGGTATGTCCCGTGATGACGTTCGAGTTGTCTTGCCATTGGACTGTTTGATATGCATGGAAGATTATTTAGGAAGCGTGAATGCTTCAATGTAATACTTTGACCAGTGGTTTGATTGCATCTGTGGCGTTTGCATTGAGTCGTCTCTTGCTCTTCGTTGATCCTCTGATCTTTGTTGCACTACTCGGGTATCATTGCACTACCACTTTTATAGACCATTTACATAGTATTGTGGATAGACCACTGTTTAAAATCCACAACAGCCGCACAGTCACAAGGAGTCCAACAAAGTGTTGAAGAAGATCAATGCGCAGTTTTTTTTTCATTTAAATCATTTGAATGATAATGTTACCCTGCTGCATTGTATAGTTAAAGCGTTGAAGTGATAGCATTTGATACATAATATTTCAATGTAATTTCTAGATTGAGATTTAATACATGGGCGCATTTGTTTCATGGAAAGTTTATTTCAAATCTGGTATTAAAACCCATATGTGAAGTGATGGGTAGAATGCATTGAATAGTGTGTCGGTTGATATGTAAGGTGAGTTTCAATGTTATTTGAAATGATGGTGGCAGTATGAGATTTCATATCAGAATGCGTGAAATTGATTGGGTAGTGGCGTGAATTTGTTGGTTGAAAAACATAAGCACATTCTTTTATTTGAATTAAAATCCAGCCATCTGTGAATGGAATTATTGGATTGAGTAGTGTTTGATTTTACTTCTGCATCAAGTTAGAAGTCCAGATTGTATTGAGTTTGGAAATGGCATGAAGATTGTTGAATTGAGCACTAGCACTACTTCCGACTGTAAACAAATGAGACAGCAAGCGTGGTATCTCAAATATTGAAGTGGACTATTGTTTTCTTTGAAGAGAGTGGCAAGATCAGAGAACATTGATTCGTACCCCAGTCAAGGCATATGAGCATTCAAGTCATGTCCATGACAGTGTTATAATTATTGAAGTTTTGATAGCCATCAATTCTGATTTGAAAGTGAAGGAGAACTTGAAGGATCCAAGCAAGTTTGCAGTTGTTGTTGCCCCAGTTGTGGTATTAAAACTCATTATAGTCTTTGTCTACATATATATGCATTGATTCCCTGATTCATTTGCTGCACATTTATACAAGATATTGCTGTGTACTGTACGTGGATATTACTTTTCTGCATTAAGTAATAATTGTGATCAGTTTTTAAGTGACATTGAAGAAAAATGGCCAGAATCAGTGAAGTATTAGAGTTCATGAAAACTCTTATACAATTTACTGTTGATGACACATTACAAATCAGCAAAGGATCTCTTTCAGAAATTCAGACATGTCTACAAAATGCACAGGAAAAGATATATTTTTTACAACTTGAATCACAGCTACAGCAAGAAGAGCTACATCAAAATAGACATCATTCTGAACCTGTTTTTCTTCAGAACATTGAGACAACCACCCATCAGCAGCAAGTCAATAATGTTCTTGTTCATTCAAATAAAGCAACAGTTGTACATGCAAATGCAGAAACTCAGTCTGCACTTCCCAAGCCCATCATCAGACCTTGGGAACAGTTTGTCCACAACAAGCACAGAACCGGTCTTGGATATGATAGGGACTTGTCCTTTCATATTCCAGACTACGCCAAGCCCATTCATTTTCAGAGTGTTGGATTTATTCATGACAGTTCACCTGCTCCTCATGATAGTTCACCTCCAGCTGTTCCAGACTCTGCTCCTCTTCCACAACAACAGCGACAACAGACTGTGAAATGCCAACACTGTGACCGAGTTGGCCATTTGAAAGATCATTGTTTTGATCTTCATCCATGTAAGCATTGTCATAAAACCAGTCATTCTTCACACAGATGCTTCATAAACAAACGTCCTGCAAGAACAAAGATTCATCTTGGATGGATCGCTTCTTGGCAATAGGCATCAACAGCCAAGAAGATATTCCAAACACATGTCAGAACTTGTTCCAGAATATTGAACAGTCTTGCAGTTGAGTTTTCTCCATCATCTCACCTTGTATCTGACAGGGGGGGAAATGATGGTCATCTACAAGCTTCAAAGCCACATTCAAGCGAGCCTGAGCCACAACCTGCCACACCAGTTTCAGAGTTGTAGCCAGAGACAAAGATGCCCGTGAACATGCCTTCAGTTGGCAATCTGGGGCACTTCCTCTAGTAGAAAGACTTCAGCTTCTTGCTAGTGTCGGAAGAATTCCAGGAACAAAATTGAGAACACTTCCTCTAGCAGAAGACTCCAGCTTCCTGCCAGTTTTGGAAGAGTTCCAGGAATTGCATTAAGCATTCCAGAGTTGTTGGTTATCCTTAAACCATCACATGTTGAGACTTCCCTTTTCAGGTTGAAGTTTTACCTTTTATGCGGGGTGAGACCTCCCTTTATTTGTTGAAGGTTTCCCTCTTCAAAACAATAGGAGCACTTCCTCTAGCAGAAGACTCCAGCTTCTTGCTAGTTTTGGAAGAGTTCCGGGAACTGCACTAAGCGTTCCAGTGTTGGTGTTCATCCCTAAACCATCGCCCTTTATACCAACATTTTAGAGAGCACATTCAGCCTAGTGCTACCATGCATTTTTGCACATTTTGTATTACAGCGCTCTTCTTGGACTCATACATAACCCTTCGGATTAAGGGGAGGAATGTTGAACACCTAATCCTAAATGGGTTAGTGTGGAAGCTGAATAGACTAAGTAGTCCAAGAGACCTTGGAATGTGAATCCCAATGATCACATAATGTACTATAAATGTATATCATTTGTCAATAAAAATTGTACTGCATGATTTATCTTTATTATTTGTTCTCGCTCCCCATGTGTGTTTAACACCATGGGAAACTTGATTAAAAGTAATTGCATGGAGAAGGATTCTTACACAATATGAGGATGGACCATGTAGAAGGATGTTGATCTCAAAAACAAATACTTAGATGAACGCTGCATCGTGACAAGGTAATTCTAATATTAATATTTTAGTATTGGTTATTTGGTTGACATATTGTTTTGCTAACTGGAAGGATATTGCATAAATGCATAATGGCAGTTGAGGCAAGTTCAATTGTTGCAGTTGAATTCGATTCAAACAACATATGGATTAAGTAAATGGTTTTGATAATCCTTAAAGGATTATGTAGTCAAGATGTTTTACATCATCATCTTGGAATTGAAAGGTAGCAATAAAAGGAGATAACCTGATACTATTTCAATAACAACAAAATATCACTTTTATGTTTAGAGGGAGCCATGATTAGCTCTAATTTGATCAGGCTCAATATAATGCCTTCATTAATGATGCCTAGAGGAATGTGATATGTAAGGTTGATGGTTTGAACCCTGTCACGAGATTAAAGGAAGAGGATGGCTCCATAACATCTAGGAAGGAAGAAGCTCAATGTGATGAGATGCAAAAGAAAGACAGAGCCATGCAGCTACTACTTGAAGATTTCCATGAACAACTAGTAGTTGATGTATCCATGAAGACAAGTTAAAGAGCTTTTGGTTATGGATTCCAAATTGGAAGCAAAGAATCTCCTCTTTGCTTTAGAGGGAGTAAAGAAGTCTCCTTGTATACTTGAAAATAAGGAGAAAATATCAATTCCTCAATTAAGAAGGAATGAGGATCTCCTCTTTCATTGAGAGGGAGTGATAATGGACATCACATTCATATTCTCTTTTTCATGTGTCATGCACTAGGCTAGGACTAACAGTCATACAATTGGTGAAGGCCATGAAGGGAGAATGGAGAATGGAGGATTGGATAAGCATCTAAGCTTAATACTCCTTGAGGATATAAAATTTGAGATAGGAAGTAGTCTTGTTGATCGACACTCTTTGAGGATTGGACAAGTATCCAAGATAAGAGTGGTTGAAGAGGACCGATATTCTAAGGCTTGGGAATCCAAGATAAGAATGGTCCTAAAAGGACATACCTAGTGAACATTCAGATAGGGTATGTACCTTGAGAGGTAGTGTGGTATCTCACGTAAAGCCTCCTAGCATTATGCTCTGATATGAGAAGAGTTTGTCAAGTTAAGGCCTTACTATGTTGACAATGTTGGTCATGATGTTGATGCTTAAAGATGGCTTAGCAATCTGACTCTTCTTACGAGAACTCTAAAGTTTGAGAATATCCTTGTACTAATTGTACAATTATGAATACCTCCCTAATTAAGAGGGAGTGTTGGAAAATGTAACTAGTTTTGGTCTTCATAATTTTCATTGTAATTGTGTCATTATGTATATCTTTTGTTATAAGAAAAAAGAAGAAAGAATAATATTATTTTAAGCATGGGTTTCATGCTCTTTTATGTTGGTCAACTAGGTCAAGCATGGTCTTCATGCTTCTAGGGTTTGTCAAGTCCAAAATAATATTTTTCTTGAGTCAAGAGAATCTTTATCATTATATAGGACCTCATTGGGCAAGTTGTAACATGTGAAATATATAGAGTCTAGAAAGTCCATATGAGCCTCCAAGCACAAGTCAACCCTGCCAGAAGAAGTCAACTCAGTGTGAGGTTCCTTATTTGAAATACACTTTTGTAGTTCGATCTCAAGCAAGAGAGGAGATAAGGAGAGTGGAGATCTAGGAGAAGGAAGTATCTCAAGAAGAAAAGATCTAGGAGAAGGAAGTATCTCAAGAAGAAACAAAACTCTAACTTTTGTGACCATCTTTCTCTCACACTTGCAAAGGATCTAGCGTTTATGTTGTTGCTACAGGGTCGAGATTGCAAACCTAATTGCCGATCTGAAACATTGTTGCAAGAAGGTCAAGGCTTGAAGCCAAAAATTCTAGAAGCAAAGGAGGAGGCTAAAATGAAGAAACAAGACCTAAATTTGATCGCCTCTCCCCACATGTGGTGTTAGGGTTTCTACAACTATTGAAGGGCTGAGAGTTGCAAGTCATGATTGTAGATCTAAGCTAGGGGTCAAAGTTAAGATTTGAAGCAGGTTGAAGCAGATTTGACTCTTGTTAACTTGGTTGATCTTTGACCTAATTGGAAGAAAAATTTGGAACGTTGATTTGGTGCTTGGAGGACTTTGTCTATGGTTTTGGGTCTTAGTTTTCTCATTTAATTAAATTCTATAATAAGAGTAGTAGTCATTTTGGGTTTTCCCCTAGGAGGAGTTTTTCCCTAGCTTGGAGCCTAATTCTTGTGTCTATTGTCTCTATTGGTTTTACACTTGATAATTGTCTCATGAAAATAATCTAACAAAGAACATAAGAAGATAACATAAGTTCACAAGATTTCATCAAGGATAAGGAGAATTTAGTTTAATAGTTTCCCTACTACTTTCTCCAACAAGTATCACCATTTCTTGAAATGCAGGTAAAAATGCCACTAAATGCAACCTCTAAAAGACAAACTTTGGAGGATTTTTGTCAAGTTGATAACCATGTTTGGATCACATTCTAAAATAATATGCCTCATTAATGGATCAACCCCAATAGGAATAAGAATTGTTGATCAACATAATATAACCACTCTCAAGATTTCAAGGCCATTCCTCCCAACTTTTTAAAACAAAAGTAGAGAACCATCCTTAATCGTTGATCCCCATACATCAAATAATCACTAGGCTAACAAAGGTAAGCTTAAGACACATTCTAGTCATATATACTAATAATCCATGATTCTCATGAATATAGCCCTATGTCATCCTTGTCATGGGATTAAAACAAAAACATAATGTCTAAAATCATGGGTGATCCCCATAAAAGCACTCAAATACCATAGTTTTGACCCCATAATATATTTAACCAATATATGTAAATAATGGTGTGGTTCTCACCCACGAAGTGTAGAATAGACAGTAATGGGGTGTACTGTTAAGTCACTCCATGAGGTGAAGGTCACTAGTTCGAAACTCTGTGGGAAAAAACCTAATCATGTTAATCGCTGGTGTGGCCCAGGGCGGGTGCAATCCCCGAGTGATTTTGATTGCTTAGATGCCCCTGGGTCGCGGTTTTCAAGCCACAAGTCAAGCCTGATGTAATCTCTAATGAACTTAGACCACTTGACAAACAAACAAACAAAAAGGTGTGGTTCTCTATCAAATTTTTAGCCATGTGGGATAAGTTTGTAACACACTATAATGTGAAAAACGTAAATGCAATGTGCATATTCTACTTATAGAGCTAAAGGCTAAGACTTCACTAAAAAATGATGTCTTAATCTTGGTATCATTTTCTATGTTGTTTTCTTAATTTACCATATTAGGTCCATGATCCAACATGGCAAAGTCATTGTACAAAACCTGAAAATATATATAATATAACAAATTGTGCACACAGTAAACATTGCTAGTAACTCAAAGGGGCTATGAACCAAGTGAGGCTAGATAGAGGGTTGAAAAAAAGTCAAGTCCAACAATAAACCACTCGGGTCATCTCCCCCTTTAGTATGTCAATGAGAAAATATGGCGAAAAGATATTTTTGACTAATATACTCGTATGTGTTGAGTTAATGGAGTCATTTCAATATTCATCGATTTCTCTGCTACTATAGATATTGGTGAATATGTGTGAAAAATAAATCCATGACTTGTTTTTCAATGATCTTTGTGTTATTTGTGCGCTTCTAATATTTATCCAATATTCAACGATTGGAGTCTTGAAAGCCAAAAGGATAAAAAAATTCATTCCAACATCTATGTTTCTTTGATTATTCATATTTTATGTTTGTCAGTAATGTGTCATGCTACTTGATTGTTGTAGAGTATTATGATGGCATAGAGTAACCTATATTCTAATTATATCATGTTATAGGAGAGGCAAACTTATTGGACTTGTAAATGGTTTCCCTTGGCTCATAAACTTTGATGTTTACACTACCATCCTATAGCATTCCAATGCATACACCATGCCCTATACCCTTCTTACCCAACACACTAAATAAACAAAGGAATTATTTTACCATAGAAGAAGAGGAATTGTCAACCCTAAGATAAAGAAGACTTTGAGAAGAAGATGAACAAGACTTTCAGAAGAAGATGAACAAGTGGTGAATCAAATAATAATGCAAATATCCAAATATACACAATGGACATGGACATATGGCTATTGTTAAGCTCTACAATTGTGTGTAGTGACTAGAGGTTGAGATTTGAGTTCTATGCACAAAGATTGCCCTTCTACTTCATATTTAAGTTTGGCCATTCATTTCTTTAAAGTATACCTATTCATTTCTTTAAAGTATACCTATAGTTGGTGGTAAATTATTTCTATGCAATTAGTGCTCATGTCTATCTCTTGCTACAAATGAGCAATTTTGTCATTTACATTGGCGTGCATAAATTTTTATGTTAAATTTTCTCATGGACTACTTGAAATTTGTGATTATATTTAATATAGATCTTTCTCATGGTGCATGTAAATCAGATATTCATATTGTTGTATCCTCAAAATGTTTTGAAATTTCTTATTCTGTTCACATAATTTCCCAGTGGAATATGAAAGTAGTCTTATCTAATTTTCCAAGATAATTTCAGGTTATTTTATCATCCATCTCTCTCAAAATAGAATTTACAAATAATTAGTTACAATTATTTGATTTTACAGACTAAACCTTGATTCTAAGAACTAGGGCATAGAGAAGCTTTATTGATTTTATTGCAACACATTCATATCGTCATCTCCTGCAGTCCTTGGTAGTGCATTGAAGGACAACATTGTACACCCACCAAAATCCTAACAACAATTTGACATTTACAATTCTGGTTCACTAAGCAACAAAGCAAAGCATATAAATAGGACTAATTGTCCAATTTTATTCCTCTATAGATAATCAAAAAGTTCAGAGTGTCAGCAAATAAAAGGTCAAGTTTAGTGCATAGAAAATAGAAGGAAAGAAGAAAGCAAGGTCCACACCCTATCACCTAAACCAATAAAAGGAGCACTGCAGTATGTATGGAGATAGTGAACAACCTATGGATGTTATTGACCCATTGATGTAATTGAATATAGAGGGAAGCCATGAAGGACTAAATCCATTGATGTAATCGAATATAGATGGAAGCCATGAAGGACTAAATCCACAAGGTGGTACCAGCTTTGTAAAATTTCAATGTTCAGCTAGAAATTTCGGGAGGCACTGTTAAAGAATATGAAGAATCGTTAGTGTAACTAACCACTGAAATCAATTCAAAGGTAGTAGAGGAAACATTGATGCTCCACATCCATCTTTTAAGAATCAACACATATCAAGGCCTAGGTAGAAATTGCGTCAAGCATATCTAAGGAGATGTAATCAGTTTAAAGTCAACCATTCTTAAAAATGGTGAAGCCACCCATGACTCGCTTTTATTTCATCATAAAAATACTTGAAGGGATTTTGTCAGTCCACGATAAGAAATATATGTTAACTTTCTCATCAAAAGATTATCAAGTCACTAAGTATAATACCATATACACAGACCAATCTTCTAGCATCAATAGATCTATACTCACTCCCCACAGGCAACTATAAATTTAAAATGTGATTGCAAGAACTGAGAACATATGGGTAAATCCAAATTTGTAAGAGCAGATTTTAAAATTAATAAATATTCCTTCAAAATCTAGGCCCTAAGAAAAATAAAACTACAGAACAATAAACTGCAGCTGCCAAAAACTATTATTCAATTTTGACTGGTAATCAAAGTTTGACCTTGTAATCAACAACCACGTAGAAAAGCTACAGAGCATCTCTTCGAAATGATGCTGATCACAAAGCCCAAATAGGTTTAATTTCGTGACTTCTAAATTGGCAGCAGCTGCCTCTGCCCTTCCATTGATGACAGCTAGAAGGATGGGTTTCTCACCAAATCCAACAGAGTTTTAGCTTTTGCATTCTCATCGTACTTGACCCTGCAGCTGAATTTTCTTTCCTTGTAATGTGTTGAACAAAAGAATGACCGTCTCCACAGGTGCCCAACATAGACTTCCAATCATTTTCACCTTTATGATTTATCATATCTTGGCACTTCAGTGCAATTTTCTAGCTTTATAATGTATGGTTCTTGATAAAATATTCTTTCTAATTTAAGGGGATATTTGTGACGTGAATGAAATATACCACTGTACGTAGTGACCACTTCTCTAGGGTTATGAATGATTAAAATGCACTCTAGCATTAGATGTAGACTGCTAAAGCTTCATTCTGTAATGCCTTGATAATTTGAATTTCATTAAATTGTCTACTGCAAATCAGATCAGACAAGTTAGTTTTATCACAGATATCATGTATATCATGTGACATGAGTAGATCAAACAAGTTAGTTTATCACAGATATGTATATCATGAGTAATTAAGCAAATTCAGAATTATCCTCCCTGAAAGTATCACAAGTCATTAAATTATAGTTGACAGGAACAATTCCACCAACAGAAAACAGAAACTACGGCAATTCGTAACTAGTCTCCAGGCAAATATGTTAGGCTTCTGCATATATGCTGACAAATTTTTTATTCTATGGCCAAGGAGAGTCCAAATCGATTCTTGGTTAGAATACAAGTAGCATCAGCCTTAAAATGTAATAACAAAAAAAGTAGATTCTATGCTCAAGGACAATTAATTGGTGAGGACAGTTACTTTAACAGGTTGGCAAAGGCTTTTGGAAACGTTCATCCACAGCTATCTACATATTCAACTGATATTGTACATATCATGATATTGAATAATAATGAAAACCTTATCCGTGTGCGTGTAAACTCTCTTTGGCAACATGCCCAGCAGTCTCTAGCAAAGTCCAGTATCAGATTATATCTTAATCCCTGAAAGGGGTAATGCAAAATCAATTATTGTCGATCAACAATTTTTTTTTAAATGTTCATTGTTGCAATAACCTATGGATCTCGTCGTAATTCCATATCTACAAAGAGGTTTTCTGAAGATTATTTTGCACCTGATGCTTCAATATTCCATTGCCGTTGATCTCTTTACTACCATTCAGGTGCAGAATTTAACTAATTCCAGCTGCACCTCTGTGACTTATCGCTTGATTAACAGTTATTGAGATGATATATTTAGGTTCCGATTGCTGAATTCCAAACCAATTATACAGCTTGCACCAGTGGTATAAAGCAAGTAAAGTAGCCATTCTTCTTGTTAACAGTTGTCAAACCATAATTGAACAACTCTTCAAAATGAAGTTTATAGTTTTTGAACTTCAAAAACATATACGGCCACCATTAGATTGTTAATTTGAAGCCAAAAAATGTGCACGTGCAAGAGGGTATTCTTTACCACGAACCCAGACACTTGTCTGTGACCACTGTATTTCTTCCCAATCCAAATTCTCCTCCAAGGCCTGCTTAGAATAAATACTGATTTCAGCCAATATAGTGAATTTTGAATATTGAAATTCATACTCCATGGTTTCCTTAATTCATGATGTAAGTAAACAGTCAAAAATCTAATTCAAATTAAAAACAAGAAATGTCTGAATTTCAGGAGAAAAAAACTTAGTCAACGATATCATTCAAACTTTTCCCATCAAATTACAAGGAAAACTACAGCACTTGAAAGCAATCCCTTTCTATAACATCTGATATGAGTATTACCTCGACATGCTCTGGTGGCAAAGGAACACCGATGGAACGCATGACTTTCTGAGGCAACGGTTGCTTGCAACGAGCCCACTTATACCTATCAACACTCTCTACCGTGATCTGTGCTTTATCTCCATCGTAGTTGCCACGGTTTTGACTCTTATCTCCATTCTGAGAATGAATAACATGTTTCTCACTGTCTGTACCAGCTACTGTTTTGTCTACTCCTCGATCAGTGGAATTCATAGCCTGAGAAGGTGCCGATGTAGCTGTAGTAGCACCCAAAGAACCATTGCAAAGAGCCTTTTCAACATCATAGGAAAGCTCATACCTATAAACAGCAAACACCCAAAAAGACAGGTTATTCAGACGAATAGTATTTTTAGATATCCCACACAAAAACATGGGACACAAAATAATCAAAACATAACCAACTGAAAGAAACAAAGGATTTATATCTTCATTTACAACAAACTAAAAACAATCCAAGCAGTTTGTAATATTATGCTGCTACACTAAAGATGCATTAAAATATCCTTGAGGCTTGAATGGTACTTCAGATACTAGATGATATTTTCATATGATAAAGTAGATTTCAGCAAAGCATGACAAACTCATTTTATTTGCATATATGTTTGAAGCCTGCTGCAATAAGGATAGGCATTATTTTTAGTATCCTGGATTAATGCGTAGAAAGAATATACAAATCTTGTTACCAAACTGATGTACTCTGATCTTATGATGCTTACCGGTTGCTATGAGTCTCTACATACAGTACCTCACCCTTCTTCAAACGTGCTGATGTGTACTGGGACTTTTTGAGGCCTCTATCCGCAACTATGCTTAGGCTGTACTTCATCCTAAAACCAAATAGAATTGGGAAAAAACATTAAGCACCATACAAGAGCCGTAAAGGTACTAGAATAAAACCATTTGAAGTGAATGAAAATCAGGTGAATGAAAAATTTAACATATAATGCACCTAAGCATGTGTATTAACAATCCAGTAATGCATATTAACATGACCTCAAAGACTCTGCTATCCTAACAAAAGATGCATGACAACACACGATTTGCCAAACATTAACGTCATGCATGAAAATGTGATAGCTTCAACATTATTTCCTCATATTTCTTCCTGCGAAACACTGCAGAGGACTCGATGTTTGAGTAATAACTAAAAATTCTAAACATTCATGATAATGACAAAACATATTTAACTATAAATGTCAGATGCTTCAAAATTCAACATTGAGGAGATATGCCTACATGACTATGACGAACTTCCATCAATGAAGGCACTAAACAGTAGTTTCCAGCTGTTGAAAATGCATCCCAACCTCATATGGCACCTCAAAAGATCAAATCTTTATAGAAAAATTATGATTTTCCCAGAAATTGACTGTTGATAGATTCTCAATGTAAATTAAAATACTTATAAAAATAATCTAAGTTTAAAGTCATGGCCCATCCCAACACCAAATTGATGTATCAGACCCCCTTGTTTGTTGGACAAGGGACCCCCTCTGAGCAGTGATTTTACTGATTAAGTCTACAGAAGTGTACATACCCTACTGCCCTCTAAACTGTGACATCCTAAAAGGAAACATGTGCTCTTAACCATTAGGCCCACTCAAACTGGACATGTGGAGATTCAAAATATAATGGAAAAACATATTTAGCTGTAACGCGGTTTGTAAGGGAATCCACACCCTGATATGTGGACGTCCCCATCTTGGACATGTCCTGACTGGGACAGGAAACCCCCTGGAATGTATGGGATGCCCTGGGACATCCCCACAGAATTTAATGTTTGGCTTATCCCCACTGAATTGGGGGATGTACCCAGATCCATGTAGGGGAGGCCATATACATCCCCAAAAAATTAAACAGAAGGAACACATGAAAAGTGAATACATTTATATCTCTGTATCTATTACTATTTACTAACCCTACCCCAGTATCCATGTGAACAAGCTTTTGGAGATCCATCCCTGGCACTCCAAACCCATACTCAACACACTCCTCTACCCCAAGTCAATTAGTTCATGTTTGGATCAAATTTGGGGACAACGAAATTTGAAAATACTTAAACCACTGCCAAAAAAAATATGATAAAATTTGCATTAAGTTCAACACAGAAAATTCGGTGAATACCATTATGACTTCATATATTCAAACAAAAAACAATATCATTTGGACCCAAAAATACATCAAATTAAATATCACAACATGCTAATATACTTTTCAAAAGCATGTTAAAATATATATATGTGGAGTTTTGTTTTATATTTTTTAATTAAAAAAATAAAATTTAGAGAGCAAATATACACAAATCTAACATTTTATAAAAAAGTATGCTTGGCCATAAATTCGCCACTCCTTCAGATAGGGCCAAAGTGTATCTTTCGAAGAAAATTTTCAAATGTAATGACTAAGGCAGTACCCTATATTCATGAAATCTTGCTATAATGTCAATATGCTTCAAATGTTCACAATTAGAATATGTACATAAAATTAAAAGTTCCAATGTTGCAAGAACGATGACTGTCAATAAAACAAACCAAACGGGAATTCTCATGGCTTTAGCCTTTTACACAAACAAATAAAACTGGAAACCTAAGCTGCACTGAAACGGATACAGACATGGGGTTTGAAACGGCTACGACAAATTTTCAATTTTCAAAACATCCGGATACAATACAGCTAGGAAACAGCATATATATATATATATATATAGATAAGAATTTCATATTACCAATCATCCTTTAGAATCTAGATTCTGTATCTAAAAATACATGATCATCATCATGAATGCAACATAAACAAATTATCATTATCAATTCAGCATAAACATTGTTATCATCATTAGTGATTATTAATATTATAACATTCAACATCTTATCATCATCATTAGTAATGTAATAAAAAATGCTACAGCCATTGTTCTTTTGGGTCCAGCTCCTTCAAAGAATGTGTCATGCATGGTAGATGGTATCTATCTTCCTTGCATGGCAATTAAAAAGCCCATGGGATCATTGGGATATTCCATCAAGACCTATTTGAACATTTCAATCTTCTCAACGTCAGCTTGGTCTCTTCACTATACGCAGGCAAAAGATTGGCTAGAGAAGATTTGTTATATTGGAGGGATTTATGAAATCAAGGGCAAAATCAATGACAATTAACAAAACCTTAACCAGACTGAAAATTAATCACTCAAATAAATTTATTTACGAAGACATTCACCAAACCCTTCTGTTTGTATTTTTGAACATCTATCTTTTTCTTCTTAGTAAGAATCCTTGATAAATATATGGAGTGTTATTGTTTATAAAGATTTAGAAGAGATGTTATGAGACTCTGTTTATAGTGAGTTTATTTGCAAATTTGATTTATTCATTTTTATTATTTATTTATGGCTATACAAATTTTCACGTTTTTTAACATTTCAAGGGTGGATTCCGATCACGATTTTCGTGGATCCAGAACGGATCCTAAAAAAAAAAATAAAACCCTTGGAAACATATACAATTCCAAATCCGAAGTCTCCGATTTTTTGAGCCAGCAAAAAAATGCTTTCACAGTGTTTCAGACGAGGATTGTACCCATTTCCGTTTCGGAAACAGGGATCGGCGTTTCCGACAAATTTTTCAGGCATTTCCGGTAACTTAGCTGGAAACATATACTCAGTTATTTATTGGCATTGTGAACACATATAATAATCATATTGTTCCAAGCAGTGCTGCAAATATCTCTGACTTTTTCTGATATTTCTGATTTTTTACAAGCTTTTCAGGTTGCTAATTTTTCCAATATTTTCTGAGTTTCTCAAGGTCAAGTTTACGCTTGTCAATATTTTCTGATAGTTTCCAATAGGTTTATATCCAAACTCTCAGTGATATATTTCCCAAAACAATATTTGCAGCATCGGTTCTAAGTTCCTCTTGAAATGTGATTGCCCACAAAAGTTCATAATCATTGAATAATAATCATAAAGAAAGTTTAAACAGTAAGTGCATAATCCACCTGAGCAGTAAGTGATGAGAAACTTACCAGCGAGATGAAGCAATCAACTTATAAAGTTGTGAATGCAGAACGGTTGTGCTCCAGTAGTTGATCCAGCATACCACAACAAAGTGTGGGTAATAGCTCTCTAGCCAACCAACCCCTCAGTCGAGACAATTAAGAACCCCAAGCCCTTAATCAACTACTCTGCCAATGTCTAATCCTTGATTTCCCCAAATATTCTCTGGGAAAAATATGTCTCACATCCTTCTCCTCATTCATTAAATAGAACTCTTTTGCCCATCAAAGCAAGGAAAAACTCCATGCACAAGACCCACTTGTCATCATACATTTCTGTTTCTATATTAATATTTACTTAATTTAGCTTTTTCAAAAATTTATCTTTACTTTCTTTTACCCTTTTTCTTTTATTTAATAAAATAGCTTATTTTATTTATTCATTATGATCATTTATTTTATTTATTATTGCTATTACTTATTTAATGATAACATGGAGCAATATTGTTAAAATTGGCAACTAGGGCCAAATTCCATGTTGGATAGCTTATTTCATGGATATAATTATTGCATTGAATTTCTCTTTTCGAGAGGATCAAAATCGACCTAGATATCACCAAATTTGGATAAGGAAAAATATTTATTTATTCCAAAAAATTTCGATATGTCATGACCTTGTCAAGGCAGGAAATATTGAAAATTTGAAATTTGAATTTGCATCCACAAGTGTCAAGGTCAGCTTCACCTTCATCATGTCTAATTGTATATAAGGGCATCCTCCAACCTCATATCTCATCATCCCAAAAGGGGCTCCAAATATGTCTGAGATAGTCGAGCTCTTGACAAGGACGAAGAATGGTCTATTTTGGGTTTCTTCTTTAGCAATTAGGGCTGAGATTCCTCAGATAGACAGCCGCAGGACTTGCTGAAATCTCTGGGTCACTTGTATGGGTAATCCTGTCTTTACAGGTCCAAATTCAACCTTAGGAAGTCAGGCCGAGCTTGGGTATTGTCTCTGAGCTGATCTATGGTCAATTTGAGGAAGAATTTCTCCCTTTCTATGGCCGCACTTCAGAGCTACTACTCCAGGTAGTTCCGCAGGCATGCATCAGCTTAGCCAGAGGAGCCGAGAAGCTTATCATGGGTTCAGATCAGTTATAAGGGCTAGCAAAGGGCATCATCATGCATTCCTAGAGAGGACGCAGCTGAAACATGTTTCCAGCCGTATTGCCACATTTCACGAAACTGAAACGTGGCCAGTACGGTCGGAAACGCGTTTCACTGTCGTACAACCCACGTTTCATCATTTACTTGTGTTTTTTTTAATTTGTTTTTTAATTTATCCCTAGGTTATGCTAGTGACTTCTAGCTGCTTCTACATGCCTATCTAAAGTTATAAAAGTGAACTTTTGCCCTAGTGTTGATATGCAGTCCATCAAGAAGTTTGAGGCATATGCAATTCATGGTAATGTTAAATTCTTAAAGTAAAAGAGATATTCTCCTTTATTTTTCATTTTCATCATTTTACTTAAATTTTTAACATTACCATGAAATGACTCAGGATGTCTGAGAGTGGTTTCGCCCTCATAGGATTTTATATGGAGAAAGTAGAATTTTAGATCTCACTCAAAATCCAGCAGACTTATCTGTTTTTCAGGATTTCAGGATTGGGGGGATTGCAATGTTTCCATTGGATTTTATCATGTACTAGGGTATGGA